>QANY01003770.1:88956-177012 GCA_003255025.1 Datisca glomerata | reverse complement strand
GAGAGAGAGAGAGAGAGAGAGAGAGAGAGACAGAGATAGATAGATAGAGAGAGAGAGAGAGAGAGAGAGAGAGAGAGGTACTTTTTTCAAAAGCTTCCAAGATGTTTGCCTAGTAACTTTCACAGCTAACCAGAAGTATTTTAGCTGATGTATAATGGTATAGCTTTACCAATAAATAACTAGATTATTACTAAGCTAAGACCCTCATACTTGTTTCATAATATATCATAGTCACAGTCTTTACCTAATTCAATATATCATTCCATTTTAACAAAACTACATAAAATGCCAATAGAAATGTCATATTCAAACTTCACCACTTAAAGTAATATAGGAAAATAAACTCAAATCCAAATAAAAACAAATACACAAAAGAATATAGTAAAAGATAATTTATCTTTCTACAATCTCTACCTCATGAAATTGGCTCATTCACAATGCTTTGCCTAAGAATAATGTTATCTATCTTTGGTTTAGAATAATGGAATTGGCTCATTCACAATGCTTTGCCTAAGAATAATGTTATCTATCTTTGGTTTAGAATAATGGATAGTAGTCAATGATTAGAGTTATATAGAAAAAAACATTATTATGCAAAGAATTGCAAATTTTTTATTGGTACGCTAAACACAAGAACATACAATACGTAGGCAGGCAGCAAGGCTTTCTGAAGATAAGAGTAAAAAACAATATCCTTTCTCCAGCTGATCAAAACTAATTAAGTTGTACTTTTCCACCTCATGACTGCCAATAGTTATATATGACATCCAACAAAAATTAGTTAACTAAAAAACTTAGATGATTGGGTTTGCTGCATTGTTTAATAAATTTATGATTACAAATTTAATTATTAAACGATAATTATACTCATCATGTCGTTCAAATTTGATTAGTTTATTTGTGATTAAGCATAAACAGGCTAAATGGTGGTGGTGCTGATAAAAAATTATAGAAATCTATGAAAGCATGATTACCAATATGAGGCAACAATTAGGTTTATGAAAGGAACATGTCAAAAAGTGCAAGCGACTAACCAATGAGGCAACTCCACATGTCAAATTATCGGTGGCTGGTCGTGGAAAACCACTAGTTTTTCCTAATTTTATAATGGAAATGGATTTATAAAACATGAGAAATTAATAGAATCTCTCTTTCAAAAATTAGCTGTGAGTTGTGAGGTTTTGTTTGTTTGATGATTTAAATGTTTAAAATAATGTATTTGTGGCCAAGTTCGTTCCCTTTTGACATGCCAAAGTCCGAGGATAAGATAGTTTAGTTCAACCATTTCTTCCTAAATGACAAATATATGAAAAGAATAATAATGTTAATATTTAATATAAAAGGGTAACCTCAACAACTCCAATATACGAAATATTTAACCATTTGTTTATTCCTTGACTTGTTATTTAGATAAACGAAAACTGCACAAATGGACACTAATGTAAATAGCAAATTTATCCTAATTAAATAGAAAAATATAATTTAGCCCAACTTATCATGCATCACTAGTATATATGACACAATTGGATTGATGCATCTTGATAAATTAAAATATTATAACCAATTTACTTTCGCCACGTAAACTTGTGATGCATAACAAGTTGAGCCAAATAACATTGCTCAATTAAATAAGGAGAACCACAAAATCAGTAAAAGAGATTGGGGGCAGAGGTCTCAGGATGAGATCATGTTAAAGGAAATTAAAAAGCTCGACTAAACCGGATCAGGGAGATAGACATATAAGGCTTCTCTCCTTATTTCCTATGTTATGAAGAAGTCAAAAACTGATGTTTTATCCATGGATCACGTGTCCACAGTAGCGAGTGCCTAGGAGTGGACCCGCTGTGAGCCATGGGAGTTTTAAGCTGGAATGCCCGAGGCTTGGGAAAAGCCCGGGCATTCAGAGCTCTACATCAATTGGTGTAAAGCAAAGGGCCAAATAATATCTTTCTCTTTGAAGCATAACTGAATTCAAGTGCGATGGGGGAATTAAAAAGGAGACTGGTTTTAGCAACGAGGTTCCGATTGACAGGGTAGGTTTAGCTCTCTTTTGGTGATGGGATATTTTTGTTTCCATCAGTTCTTTTTTAGAGGGGCACATTGACGCTTACATTTCCATGGATGGAGGAAGGATTTGGAGACTTAAGGGATTCTATAGTAACCCGGTAACTAGCTTGAGGCCTCAATCTTGGGATTTATTTCATAGGTTGTAAGCCTCCTTGTTGGGCCGTGGTTAGTCCTTGGGGACTTCAATGAAATTGTAGAGAGCTCTGAAAAGTTTGAGGGGCTTCCAAAGCATGTTGTTCAGATGGAGGAGTTCAATAGGGTTGTGGGGGGCTGTGGTCTCTCTAATTTAGGCTTCTATGGGCAGAAGTTCACCTGGGTAAACAATATACAAGGGGAGGATTTCATCAATGAAAGACTTGATATAGCTTTTGCGTCTGAAACATGTAGAGAGTGGTTTCAAAGAGCGTGTGTCGAGGTGCTGAGATTCCTTACGTTTGACCACAGAGCCATCCTAGCCCACTTGCTGGGCCAGTTGCCTCGGGGCCAAGGGGGCAGAAAAAGGTAGATTTTATTTTGAAGCTGATTAGGCTCATGAGGAAGACTTTGTAGAGGTGATTAATCGAGTTTGGAGAAGCCCTTAAACCGACCCATTACCAAATCTATACCGGAAAACTTGAATATCTGTTCGAGCGCCCTACGACAATAGGGGAAGGAGAAGTTTGGCGATTTAACTAAGAGGCTAAACTAGAAGAAGGAAAAATTAGATGCTCTTAGAGAGAAAGGCCAGTCCAGGTAGGCTATAGAGGAAGCTCAAACCATTCACTCCAAAATCATCAGTCTAGAGAACCAAGAAGAGATGTTCTGAAAATAGGGATCGGGCATGGATTGGCTCAATATGGGAGACAAAAATACCAATTTTTTTCACGCCAAAGCAACAAAACGGAAAAGGAGGCATACTATTAAGGGGATCTATGACAATGATGATTTTTGGTGTTAGGATCAGGAGGACATTGCTACTATCATAAATGATTATTTTGTAAATCTTTTCACCTCGCAGAGGCCTTTAGAGGATGATTTGAGGAGGGTCTATGAGAAAGTGGAGCCTAAAGTTACAGATAGCATGAATTTATTTCTATACAGGCCATTCTCGGAATAAGAAGTTATTGATGCCCTTATGGAGATGCACCCGCTCAAGAGCTCGGTCCTAATGGCTTCCCTGCTCTTTTTTTTTCTAGAAATATTGGCATATAGTCGGCAAGGACATGTCTAATCTCTGTTTGGATTGCTTGAATGGTCAGCATGTATGAATGTTATTAATAAAACTATAATTGCTTTTATTTTGAAAGTTCAAAATCCTAGTTGTGTGGTTGAATTTTGACCGATTAGTCTTTGTAATGTCATTTATAAATTGATTGCTAACCGTCTGAAAGTGATTCTTCTGAATTTTATATATGATTCCAAGCGCTTTACTTAAAGGGCGGAAAAATGACCGATTATGTTATAGAAGTGTTTGAAATGATTTTTTCTCTCAACAAAAGAAAGAAGCGTAAAGTGGGCTTCTCAGCCATGAAACTAGATATGAGAAAAGCTTATGACAAAGTCGAATGGTGTTTCGTTAAAGATATGACGGATAAACTGAGCTTTAGCCAGAACTGGGTTTCCCTTATTCTCAGATCTGCCTCTTATGCATTTTCTTTTAATAGGGCAGTTGTGGGAAATATAATTCCATAAAGCGGTCTCAGGCAAGGTGACCCCTTGTCTCCTTATATGTTCATTATTATGGCGGAAGGCCTGTCGGCTCTGATTAGTGATAGGAAGTAGTCAGGTTCTCTTGTTTGCCCTAGTATTTTAAGGAATGGTCCCTGAATTTCTCACTTGTTCTTTATTGATGATAGTGTGATGTTCTTCAAAGTCGACAAAGATAATAACATGTTTATGAAAAGGATCTTATAGGAGTATTTTGAAGCCTTATGGCAGTTGGTTAATTATGACAGATTTGTAATTGTCTTCTCCCTAAATACTTCTCCCCAAATATTGCTGTCGATTTGAGTGTGAATATTACCCCCTATTATAGGTGTAGGAAAGAAGGAACTTTTTGTGTTGGTGCTGGCAAAGGTAAAAAAGTTGATGAACAACTGGAGTGGAAAGCAATTCTTAGTAGGAAGAAAGGAGATTTTGATTAAAGATGTCATATCCAATCTATCCCTACATATTCTATTAATGTTTTCAGATTACCTGTCTCCCTTTGCAAGGATTTGAGTGCGACCATGGCTAAATTCTGGTGGGGGTCTTCAGACCAAAACATGAAGATTCACTGGTTAACTTGAGAGAAAATTTGCAAGCCTAAGTCAGAGGGTGGTTTGGGTTTCAGATATCTGGAACTCTTCAATCAAGCTTTTTTGGCCAAGCAAACATGGTGGGTGCTTTCAAATCCTAAATCGTTGGTCTCTAGGGTTCTCGAAAGTCACTATTTCCCAGAAGGGTTTATTTTGGAGTGTAGGGTTTAAAGCGGGGTGTTCTTTCAGATATCTTGCTTGACGTGGGGCATGCAGATTATCCAACGGGAAACCTGTCAAGATTTTTAATGATCTGTGGATCCCCAAGCTGATCTCTTTTCACAGAGTTTCTCAGGGCAGTGGTAGAATTGACCAAAAAGTTATGATCTGATCAACAATGGGGAGTGGGATACGAAGTTCGTCAATCAACATCTTCACCCTATTGATCGAGAGAATATCTTGTCCGTCCCTATCTGAAGAGGGAACAATGAAGACAAAATTATTTGGCATATTGATCGAAAAAGGGTATACTCGATCAGAAGTGGATACCATGTGGAGCTGGGTTCGTTGGGTAGGGAATTCTCATCTTATTGGCATCTCTCTGAAGAAATGGTAGAAAGAGATTTGGAATTTATCTATCCCAACTAAGGTTAAAATTTTCTTATGGAAAGCTTCCTTTGATTTTATCCCTTCGGGTCTCAACTTGGCTCGTAGAAAGATTATGAAGGATAATTGCTGCGCTTTTTATGGCTGGGAGGACTTGATCATTCATGCGTTGTTCTTCTGCTCTTCCATGGTAAAAGTGTGGGCTAAAGAAGCTCTTCTCCCTCACCTCCCAAAGAAGAGTCTGCTTAGATCGGTAGGTTTTAAAATTAACTAATAAACAAGTTTGAAACACAAACGATTCGTGGACGGAATATCAAAAAAATTTCAATTCACTTATTTAATCGAATTAAATAATTTAAAACCAAACAACATGTGATTATGCATATACAATATAAAACTAGAAGATAAGGTTATAAACAATTTTTACTTATACTTTGTATTAGAGAATTTCTGAACTGACGAAATTCTTTCGAGCGTTATTTGTGTTCTTCAAGCTTCGTGATCCGAATCACGCACTTGAATTTCAAGAATGATTTTCAAATTTTATCCACCAACAATCACCCGTTAATTTCAAAAATATATCTTACGAGAATTTTGTGTACGAATTTGAGTGTGGGCTCTCAAAACGATTGAATGAAAAAATTGAATATTTTTCCTTCAACGCTCTCTCAATCGGCGACAATCACTAGGGTGAGAAGAAAACTTTTTTTCTCTGTATCTGATATGAGATCTATATCTCTATCTCTCTGTAATTAAATTACTATTAGATACCTATAAATCTAATTTTTAATATTTAAAAATATACTCATATATTTTAAATTTCCAAAAATTCACCCCCATTTATTCAAATTGCCGAAAATCAGTATATCTTCACAATTCTAGAAATGTATCAAAATTTATCAATCCAATTGATAGATTTATTTGATCATTATCAATTAATTAATTTATTTATTTTTAATAACTAATCATCTAATTATTAGAAAATAATAAATTAATAAATTTCAATACAAATAATCAAATTTAACTAATTAAGTGACATCACCTATCATATATAGGTGTAGGAAATATGTCTTAGCACCCAAATATATTTTGATCCAATTTACTTCATTTTTCTATTCCACTTCGCATGAGTTATTTCTGAGACCGGATGAACCCACATGAACAAAGATAAAGATTCAACAACGAATTCATCTTTATAAATTCCCGACCTATTTAATTCTGACATCATACGACTCCACTATAGGTTCGATGTCGAATCAACTATCGATTCATGCGCACTACTTTTCTATTGGTGTGTAAATAAACCCTTTTTATTTTTCCGTTCCACAGAATATTTTAACATAATACACATCTTGAATATCAATAACAGTAGTGAAATGTAAAATTACCATTTTACCCCTCTTATTAATATTTTCTTAACTTCTTTATTGACTGTGAATAAGAAAGACATAATAGTGAATTGTCTCGTACAATTCACAAGTCTTAATCAATGACTCAATTCATTGAATACCTGGCCAAGTTAGTTTATTTACACACCCATCAATAAAGCATAATGTAATATTTTTACTTTCACAATCCAACCTTTAATTTTCATATCTATGAATCATGTAACTCCAACTTAATTGAATTACAATTCCAACAGCCGAGGTATTGCCCACCAATCCAAACTCACTCATTTAACATATCAAAGATTTAAAATAACTAAATCAAGATACATATTCACCTCAGAATTAAAGTAATTATGAAAATACCCTTAAGGTGTACAAATTGAATTTAGAGCTAGATAAACGGTTTTGGGCTTTAAATTAATTTATTACCGGTCTATTCAACATGTTCATAACATGTTTAGGTTAACCGTTTGAGTCTTCACTCCCATGCCTCATGACTGACATCTATTGGTTCAAACTAATAGTCGTAATCAAATTTGATTGCCTAATCTATCCTAAGACTGCGAATATCGTTCTCAACTTTCTCAAAAGTATTCATCTGGAGACGCCATGCCTTCACTCTTTGTTTGTTGGTGAAAGTTTCAGGACTTGAGTAATTTATAAATACATTTTAATTTAAAATAAAACTTTCAATAATAGTAATGTCTGAGAAATAAGTAAATATATATAAATAGTTATTACACATTATTTTATGGACATATTCCAACAATCCCCACTTGGATTAATGTAGGCAGGTACATTCTCTTATCCCCAAGCCCTGACCATAAAAAACTTTACTGCTTAACGTCTTCGTGAATGGATCTGCCAGGTTGTTGACCGTCAAAATATGCGTAACCACAATGTATCCACGCTGAAAAAATTCTCTAATCATGTGATATTTACGTTCTATGTGTTTGGATTTTTTATGACTTCTACGTTCCTTAGAATTTGTTACAACCCCACTATTATCACAATAAAGTGTCATGCGCATGTTAACGTCTGGAACAACTTCTAGAGTTTTCAAGAACTTCCTAATCCATACAACCTCCTGTATAGCTTCACAAGTTGCCACATATTCAGCTTCCATGGTAAAATAATCAATGCAAGATTGCTTGATACTTCTCCATACAACTGCTCTACCGTTCAGGATGAACACTGATTTTGAAGTAAACCCCCTGAAATCCTTATCAGCTTGGAAATCAGAATCAATATACCCCGTTATATTCGAGTCACTACCTGAATACACAAGCATGTAATTTCTTGTTCTCCTAAGATACTTAAGGATATGTTTGACGGCATTCCAATGCTCAATTCTAGGATTAGATTGGAAACGACTCATCATGCCCACGGTATAGCAAATGTCTGGCGTAGTGCAAAGCATCGCATATGAGACTCCCTATGGACGAAGCATAAAGAATCTTTCTCATTTTTCCTCTTCTTGAGGAGTATTGGGGGACTTCTCCTTGAAGAGGCTGACTCCATGTCTAAAAGGAAGAAATCATTTCTTGGAGTTTTGCATGCTGAAGTGATCCAACACCTTATCAATATAAGATGCATGAGACAGTGCCAATTGTCTGTTCTTCCTATCTTGAAAGATTTGCATACCCAAGACAAATGCAGATTCTCCAAGATCCTTCATATCAAATTGCTTTGCAAGCCAAATCTTGAGATCAAATAATTTTCCTACATCATTTCCAATGAGTAGAATATCATCTACGTACGTGACTAGAAAAATCATATTCCCTTCATGTATCTGTTTATACACACATAACTCATCCACTAAGTGTTCAAAACTATAGATCTTAACAGTTTCCTCGAATATGATATTCCACGACTGTGACGCTTGCTTAAGTCCACAAATGGGCTTCTATAGTTGGCAAACTTTATCGTCTTGGCCTTTCTAAATGAACCCGTCTGGTTGAGCCATGTAAATGCGTTCACCAAGATTGCCATTCTGAAAAGCAGTCTTGACGTCCATTTGCTAGATTTCATAATTAAGGGCAGCATCAATGCACAAAAGAATTCAGATTGATTTAAGCATGGCCACCGACGAGAAGGTATCTTCATATTCTATTCCTTCCTTTTAGGTGTAGCCTTTGGCTACTAGCCTAGCTTTGAATATCTCTACATTTCTATCAGGACATATTTTCTTCTTATAGATCCATTTGCATCATACGGGTTTTAACCCTTCAGGAGGATCTACAAGCTTTCAGACTCCGTTTAAGTACGTCGAATGTATCTCAACGTTCATGGCTTCTTGCCATAAGTTTACTTCAGGACTAACCATGGCCTCTGAGTAGGAGACATGTTCATTAAGGTCCTTATCTGAGATAACTGTCAAAGCTTCTCGATAGGACATATACCTCTCATGTTGTCTCACAACTCTCCCACTATATCGAGGCTCCATAGGCTTTGGCTCCTGTCGTGGTTTTTCCATTATTGAATCAGAAATAATTTTTGATTGGGGAGTCGGTGTCCTCCCCCTCAATAATTCCTCTAGCACAAATGTGCTTCTCGGCTGTACACTTTTAATGTAATCTTCTTCAAGAAAATGAGCATTTGTTCTAACGAATGTTTTCTGGTCAGTCAACTGTAGAAGATGTACCTCTTCGTTCCTTTAGGATATCCTATGAACGTGTATAATTCTGAACGACTGGCCAACTTGCCTATCTTCAGTTTTAGGACATGTGCTGGGCACCCCCATATTTTAAAATAGTTAATAAACGACTTTCGTCCATACCATCTTCCATATGGTGTACCAGGCACCGTCTTCAATGGAACTTGGTTCAGAATGTATGTCGTTGTTTCCAAGGCATAACCCCAGAAAGAATCTGGGAGGGATGAGTAACTCATCATGGATCTAGCCATATCCATCAGAGTTCGATTCCTTTTTTCTGACAAACTATTCTGCTGTGGCGTACCAGGTGATGTAAGCTGAGAAAGAATACTTTCTTCCGTAAGAAAGTCTTTGAACTCTCCTAGCAAGTACTCTCCACCATGATTGAATCATAGTGTTTTGATTTATTTTTTTAATTGCTTTTCAACAAAGGCCTTATACTCTTCGAACTTTTCAAAAGTTTTAGACTTTTAACGCATTGGATAAACATGACCAAAACGTGAGCAGTCATCAGTGAAGGTTACGAAGTATCCATAACCTCCTTTTGCTTGTATATTCAATGACCCACATACATTACTATGTATGAGTTCAAGGCATTAAGTGGCTCTTTCACCTTTTGCTGAAAAATGTCTTTTTGTTATTTTGCCTTCAATACAGGATTCATACATGGGTAGTGATCCCACACTTAAAATTTGCAAAGGATCATCATTCACAAGTGTTTTAATCATGTCTAAGCTAATATGCCCAAGACGTAAGTGCCACAAATATGTTAGATCGGTTGAGTCATACTTCAACCTTTTACTATCCGTTTGTGAATCATTATTCACTTCAGTCTCACATATTATTTGAACTATTGGCTTGACGTGAAATAGTTTATTAAATATGCGTGCAACAGTAATTCGACATTCATTTCTAAAAATACTAATATTTTTATCAATGAATTTAAGATCAAATACTTGCTCAATTAATGCACCAATAGAAATAAGATTCTTCCCCAAAACTAAGATAGAATAAACATCACGTAAATAATAAAATGTTTCTCAAAACATAATTTTATAGTTTCCACATATACGAGCGATACTAGTGCTCCATTAACCGAGAGAAAGTTGTACTTGCCGTCATCAGGCCTTCTTAATTCCCTTAATCCTACAGGGAGCAACATATATGATTAGTAGCTGCAGAATTTATAATCCAAGATTAAGTAGAGTCAGCTACATATCAGGCCTCAGTAACTATTACTATACCTTTAGATCTTAACCCTTTGAGATACTCTGGAGCGTTGCATTTTCAATGACCAGCAGCCACACAGTGATGACACTTATCTTTCAATTTGTCTACTTTCACGATGTTATTGCCTTAGGCAGCTCTCGGCTTCTGCTTATTTGCTTTCCTTGGACCTCTTCTCTGTTTCTTCTTAGAGCCAAAGCTAGAAGGCTTTCTTTCAGTCTAATTAGCCTCTCTAGACTTCCTCTTGCCCTTCAGAAATAGAGTCTCAGGAGATTGCAGCTCCTTCATGAGCTCAGGAAGTGAGTACTTCAACTTATTCATCGAATAATTAAGCTTTTAGTTCTCAAAGGTACTAGGAAAAGTCTCTAGAATCATCTCCACCTAAGTCTCACCATCTACCCCAGCACCCATGATCTCCATCTCATTTTGGTAACTTATGATTAACATCATCTGTTATCTGATAGGGGTTCCAGGTTCCATCCTGCAGTTCATGAAGTTGCGTATAACAGTCTGTCTGGCTTGACGTCCCTGATCTCTGAACATTTCGGTGATGTTCAACATTATATCAGCGACGGTCTCAAATCTCTGATTTTGTTGTTGGAACACATGGCTCATAAATGCCAAGATGTAACATCCATCGATCTGATCAAAACGCATCCAAGAAGCATAAGCATCATTCTTCTCTTGAGTCGATTCAATAATGGGCTCAAGGGGTAGTAAGCATGAACTTGTACTTTTCTATCGTCAGCACGATATCAAGATTTCATTTCCAATTCACATAATTATCACCAGTAAATTTGTTCGATTTAAGAATAGTTGAGAGGGAGGAGATAACGACATGATTACTGAAAATAAAAAATAAAGTGGTGTAAATAAATGTTCAATCCTTTAGGAAAGTATGATGCATGATGAAACTACTCAAACATTTAAAAATCTATTAAAAATATTTCGTCCATGATGTTACCATAAAAAATGATAGCTTGTATCATCGAGGAATGAAGTCAAAACTATCTCCTATCGCATCGAGACTCTTCTCGATTGGTTAATGATTAAATGTCTCCACATCTAGCTTAACCAATTACCAATGATTTTGGTCGCCTTGGCCCATCTGACTAGCCCATAAGTAGGGATTCCAATGTGCTTCAGTCTAAGTGTTTAACCAATACATCGACTCTTAAAAGTTTCTATAGACTAAAAGTCCATCTACGAGACGGCCATGCCCCACCACTTCCTTTAAAAGTCTTAGCTTCTCAAGCAACTCAATTACTCAAAGTGACACGACTCTAAAGTTTCTCCCATTGAAGAGAGGTCCGCTATGAGTGGTTCTAAACCATTATTCATGGCAAGATCAAGTTCACGTTGGATACCTTGGGAACGTTTCAACGTAAAAGCCCCTCCCACTTAGTTTTTGAAAAAAATTAGATCTTGGGTTGTTTTTCAAAAAAGAACTTTTATAAATCCTTTATTTTATTTTAAATCCCAATTTAAAATCATACCCATTATAATTTCACATCCTAATAAAATTATAACCATTATAAATCAATCTAAAATAATGCATGTACACATGTCAATTTGATATTGACATATCTCTAGTTCTATATGGCATGTTATATGATGATGCACTATTAAAATTAAATCATACATTTAAAATTAAACTCCCTATTGGCTCATTTCTAATTACAACCCAAAAAGAATAATAAAGAAACTACCAATTAATTTATAAACTAGTATACATGGCGTCTGTAATTTTCTCCTTCTTCTCCATGTTGTCCCATCACTTTGTAACTCTTTACAAAATTCAATTCCCAGTTTCAAATTCAAAATTCAAAATTCAAAAATTAAATTTTGATTAAAATCCTTTAATTAAGAAAAACTATTTTCTTAATTAAATAATCTCATCAATTATCCCATTTTCCCTCTTTTTAATAAAATAAAAAGATAATATTGATAATTATATTTTAAATTCAAAATTTAAAATATAAAAAGATAAAATAGATAATTATCTTTGAATTTAAAATTCAAAAAGATATAAAGATAAAATAGATAATTATCTTTGAATTCAAAATTCAAAAGATATAAAGATAAAATAGATAATTATCTTTTAAATTTTAATTATATTTTATTTGTTTAAAATTTAAAATTCATAATTCAAAATTTTAAAAGATAAAAAAATATGATAAAGGTTATCGCAAAACATCACAAGGGTTCTTAAACCCTAATTGTTATCGCCAAGGGTTTCACAAACTCTAGTCACCAAGCAGGGCGTGATTGTGGACAGTGGCGGTGACGGCACCAGAACAGTATAGCCGGCTGCTGGAACAGTAATTCCGGCGTGATATGAGGTTTTCTTCTCTGTATCTGATATGAGATCTATATCTCTATCTCTCTCGGCAATTAAATTGATATTAGATATTTATAAAATCAAATATTCGATATTTACAAATATACTCATATATTTTAAATTTTTAAAAATCCACCCCCATATATTCAAATTGCTGAAAATCAGTATATATCCACAGTGTAGTTGTATCAAAATTTATCAATCCAATTGATAGATTTAATAGATCATTTTGATCCAATTTACTTCGTTTCTCTATTCTTATTCTCATGAGCTATTTCTAAGACCGGATGAACCCACATGAATAAAGCTAAGTATTCAAATATCCAATAAATTTATCTCCATAAATTTTTGAACTATTTAATCCTAACATCGTACAACTCCACTATAGGTTCAAGGTTGAATCAACTCTCGATTCATGCGCACTACTTTTCTGTTGGTGTAAACAAACCCTTTTTATTCTCACAATCCAAAAAATATTTTAACATAATACCCATCGTGAATATCAGTAACAAGAAAAGAATATAAAATTACCATTTTACCCCTATTATTATTTGCTTAACTCATTTATTAACTGTAAATAGAAAGTATAATAGTCAATTGTCTCATATAATTCACAAGTCTTAATGAATGACTCAATTCATTGAATACATTACCAAGTTAATTTATTCACACACCCATCAATAAAGCATAAGGTGATATTATTGTTTTCGCAATCCAACCACGAATTTCCATTTTTAATTTTGTAACTCTAACTTAATTGAATTCCAATCCCAACAGCCGGGGTATTGCCCACCAATTTGAACTCATTCATTTGACATATCAAAGATTGCAACTAATTAAGTCAAACTACATATTCACCTCAGGATTAAGATAATTATGAAAATACCCTTAAAGCGTAACAATTAGATTTAGAGTTAGGTAAACGGTTTTGGGCTCTAAACTAATTTGTTACCGGTTTATTCAACATGTTCATAACATCTCTAGGTTAACCGTTTGAGTCTCCAGGCCCCATGACTGGCATCCATTGGTTCAACCTAACAGTCGTAATCAAATTCAATTGCTCATTCGATCCTAAGACTGCGAATATCGTTCTAAACTTTCTCAGAAGAGTTCATTTGGAGACGTCTATGTCTTCACTCTTCGTTCATTGATGAATTCAAGACTTGAGTAATTTACAAACACACTTTAATTTAAAATAAAATTTTCAATTTATACATAAAAATTCAGTAACACTAATGTCTGAGAAATAACTAAATACAAATAAATAGTTATTACACGCTACTTGGACTAAAGTAGACGTGTACAATCTCTTATCTCCAAGCCCTCCAAATGACCATAAAAATTTTTATTACTTAAAGTCTTCGTGAATGGATTTTCCAAGTTGTTGATGGTCAAAATATGCATAACCACGTCTCCACGCTGAACAATTTCTCCAATCGGGTGATATTTACAATCTCTGTGTTTGAATCTCTTATGGCTTCTAAGTTCCTTAGAATTCGCTATAGCCCACTATTATCACAATAAAGTGTCATGGGATTATTCGCGTCTGGAACAACTTTCAGAGTCTTCAAGAACTTCCTATGCCATTCAATTTCTTTTACAGTTTCACAAGATGTCACATATTCAGCTTCCATGGTAGAATCAGTAATGGAAAATTGTTTAATACTTCTCCATACAACTGCTCCACCGTTCAGGATGAACACAGATCCTGAAGTGGACCTCCTAGAATCTTTATCAGCTTGGGAATCAGAATCAGTATACCCCGTAATATTCAAGTCACTGGTTGAATACACAAGCATGTAATTTTTTGTTCTCCTAAGATACTTAAGGATATGTTTGATGGCATTCAAATGTTCAATTCCATGATTAAATTAGAAATGACTCACCACGCCCATGATATAGCAAATATCTGGCCTAGTGCAAAGCATCGCATACATGAGACTTCCTACGGCTGAAGCATAGAGAATCTTTCTCATGTTTCCTCTTCTTGAGGAGTCTTGGGAGAATGCTCCTTGGAGAGGCTGACTCCATGTCTAAAAGGAAGAAATCATTTCTTAGATTTTTGCATACTGAAGTGATCCAATACCTTATCAATATAAGATGCTTGAGACAATGCCAATTGTTTGTTCTTCATATCTCGAAAGATCTGAATACCTAAGACAAAGGCCCTCTTAGTCTTTCTCCATGAACCCGTCTGGGTAAGCCATACTTATCAAGATTACCATTCAGAAAAGCAGTCTTGACGTCCATTTGCCACATTTCATAATCAATGACAACAGCAATGGCCAAATTAATTTAGATGGATTTAAGCATGGCCACTGGTAAGAAGGCATCTTCATAGTCTATTCCTTCCTTTTGGGTGTAGCTCTTGGCTACTAGCCTAGCTTTGAATGTCTACACATTTCCATCCCGAACTTTTTTCTTCTTATAAATCTATTTGCATCCTACGGGTTTTACCCCTTCAAGAGGATCTACAAGCTTTTAGATTCCGTTTGAGTACATCGAATGTATCTCAACGTTCATGGCTTCTTGTCATAAATTTGCTTCAGGACCTGCCATGACCTCTGAGTAGGAGACATGTTAATCAAGGTCCTTATCTAAGACAGTTGTCAAAGCTTCTCCATATGACATATACCTCTCAGCTTGTCTCACAACCCTTCCATTACGTCGAGGCTTCATAGGCTCTGGCTCCTGTCATGGTTCATCAAAAACAATTTTTAATTGGGGTGTCTGTGTTCTCCCACTCAATAATTCTTCTAGCACAATTGTGCTTCTCAGCTGTACATTTTAATGTAATCTTTTTCTAGAAAATGAGCATTCATGCTAACAATGTTTTCTGGTGCGTCGTTCTGTAGAAAATGTACCCCTTCGTTCATTTAGGATATCCTATGAACATGCATAATTCTGAATGACTAGCCAACTTGTCTATCTTCAATTTTTGAACATGTGCTAGGAACCCTCATACGGTGTACCAGGCACCGTCTTTCATATGGAGAGTTTGACGACTTTCATTCATACCATCTTTCATATGCTAGGAACCCTCATATGGAGAGTTTGACGACTTTCATTCATACCATCTTTCATATGGTGTACCAGGCACCGTCTTTGATAGAACTTGGTCAAGAATATTATGCCGCTGTTTCCAAGGCATATCCATAGAAGGAATCTAGGAGAGATGAGTAACTCATTATGGATCTAACCATATCCATCAGAGTTCGATTCCTTCTCTTTGACACACCATTCTACTGTGGCGTACCAGGTGCTGTAAGCTGAGAAAGAATACCTTCTTCCTTAAGAAAGTCTTCAAACTCTCCTTGCAAGTACTCTCCATCACAATGAAATGGTTGTGTTTTGATTTGTTTTTCTAATTGCTTTTCAACTAAGACCTTATACTCTTTGATTTTTTAAAGGTTTCATACTTATTGCGTATCGGATAAATATGACCAAAACATGAGTAGTCATCTGTGAAGGTTATGAAGTATTCATAACCTCCTCTTACTTGGATATTCAATGGCCCACATACATCACTATGTATGAGTTCAAGGCATCAAGTGGCTCTTACACATTTTGTTGAAAAAAATCTCTTGGTCATTTTGCCTGCAATACAAGATTTGCATGTGGGTAGTGATATCACAATTAAAGTTTGCAAATGGTCATTTTTCACAAGTCTTTTAATCCTGTCCATGCTAATATGCTCAAGGCGTAAGTACCATAAATAGGTTAGATCAGTTAAGTCTTACTTCAACCTTTTACTATCCATTTGTGAATCATTATTCTCTTTAATGTCACATATCATTGGAACTATTAGTTTTACGTGAAATAATTTATTAAATATGCGTGCAATAGTAATTAGACATTCATTTTTAAAAAGGGTAAACTACAATTATACCCCTATAGTTTTGGGTAGTTTTTATTTTAGTCATTTCACTTTGAAAATTTATAAAGTAGATCCCATAGTTACATTTTGCATTCACGTTAGACCTTTCGTAGCACCTCCGCCTAAAAATAATAATGGTCTGTCACTGTATGCCTACGTGGCATTACGTGACGAGTAGTTTAACGCCATGTCATCTTTTTAATTTCTCCAGCTGCCAAATGAGATGAATTATCTAAAATACCCCTAATTACCCTATTTCTTTCTTCTTCCCTGAGTTCCATATCCTTCCTTCTCTCATCCGTCTCTCACCATTTCTTCTCATCTTCTTCTTTGTCTGCTAGAGAGAGAGAAAGAGAGAGAGAGAGAGAGAGAGCAAGAGAGAGACTTATTTGTGAAACATCAATTGAAGAGAATCATTTGTTTGGTTCAAATGGTTGTAGCATTTGAAGTGTACTGAGTTAATAAATTGAAGAGGGATAATCAAGAGGGATCTGGAAGAGCTGCATAAGGCGGCAAAAATGGCATTTCAAAGCCTGAGTGTTCATCAGTGTTGAGCGAGAAGATGAAGATGTGGGAGAAAGAACAAGATAGAGGGGTGTGGATGAGTTATCGGCAGTTTTGGGTTACAAGGTTAGGGCATCGGACATGGCCGATATGGTACAGAAGCTCGAACAGCTTGATGGTGATGGGGACAACTCAAGAAGATGGTATTTTTCATCTGGCCTATGATACAAACCATTACAATCCTTCTGATCTTTCCAGCTGGGTTTAGAGCATGCTTTCTGAGCTCAATAACCCTCTTGGTAATCTCGAACCCTTTCAAACCCCTTAAATAGATGACCCAATCCTTACTCTAGTTGAATCTTCATCAGTCATCAACGTTGGCTACTCCAATTCTCAACAACAGATCGACAATCGATCATGGACAGTTTACACTGATGATTCAGAGTACGATTTGTGGATGATTCATGGTGTTGTGGCTTTCCCCCAAAATGATTCATCATAAGACAAATCAGTAATTAGTACCATATTTGATTAAGAACTTCTGAGTGGTCTCAGTCAATCAGTAATCACCTTGGCTGAAATTATATGTTTGTTTATGCTGAGTTGATTGAATTTGTTCATTTGAGCATATATTTAGAGTCATGTTTATGGAGTCAACTTAATAATTGATCTTCAAATTTCATTATCGTTCAGCTTTATGTGGTTAGAGATTTCTTCCTATTCACAATCTGAAGACCTTTTGAGCTTACTGCCATTAACTTCAGGTAATCCCAATTTTTTATTCTCAGAATCCAGTTTGGAGAAATGAGACGCAGAGGTTTAGAGAAATACAAACTTTCTAGGGAAAATAAAATGAAAATGAAAGGGAAAAAATTGAACGAAAATAGAGCCAAGTGATGAGGGATAGAGAGAAATGAGGGTTTGGGGATGGGGAAAGAGGTCTTCGAAAGAGATGAGGGATGAGGGAGAGAGAAATAGTTGAAAAACTAAAACAAAAAAGGAGAGGGAACTCAGGGAAGAAGGGGGAGGGGGAATTAAGGGTTAATTCATCTCATATGACAGTTGGGAAAATTAAAAAGATGACATGACGTTAAACTACTCACCACGTAATGTCACGTAGGTAGACCGTGACAAACTGTTATTATTTTTAAAAAGAGGTTGCTACAGAATGCCTAATATGAATGCAAAATATAACTGTAGGGTATACTTTATAAATTTTTAAAGTGAATGGTCTAAAATAAAAACTACCCTAAACTGCAGGAGACAAAACTGTAGTTTACTTTTCTAAAAATACCAATATCTTTATCAATGAATTTAAGATCAACTCTTTGCTCAATTAATGCACCAATAGAAATAAGATTCTCCCCCAAAACTAGGATATAATAAACATCACTTAAAATAATAAAAAATTTCTCAAAACATAATTTAATCGTTTCCACAGATACAACCAATACTAGTGCTCCATTACCCTAGCGGAAGCTGTACTCGCCCTCGTCAAAACTTCTGACTTTTCTGAACCCCTGCAGGGAGCAACATATATGGTTAGTAGTTGTAGTGTCTACGATCCAAGATAAAGTAGAGTCAACTACATAACATGCCTCAGTAATCATTACTATACATTTAGATCTCAACCCTTTGAGATACTCTAAGTAGTTGTGTTTTTAATGACCAACAGCTTCAGAGTGATGACACTTGTCTTTCGACTTGTCTACTTTCATAGTGCTCTTGCCTTTGGCAGCTCTCGGCCTTTCTTTGTTTTCCTTAGATCTCTTCTATGTTTTCTACAAGAAATATGTCATTCTACAAGAGGTAGATATCCCCGTAAAAAGTAATCTACAGGGATCATGCAGCGTCTGTGACAACCCATCATATTAAAAGTCCATATTTTTCACGAGACGCAACGCCTCCTGTGAAGACCTCTGTGGTATCTTGCTTTTTACAGGATTTTTTGAATTCTATAGAACGTTGTTTAATGATATTTTACAACTCTTGTTACTTTTATTCAACATGCATTTTTAATTCTCGTGAACTAATATTCACAGGTATTTTATATTTTACTAAATCAGATACCATAAGATTTTTTGAATATCATTCATATAGTTTTTAGTTATAAATTATGTCATTTATAAAGAGATTTTCCTAAAATTTTATAAATGTTATTATTTTACAAACAATTTATATGCACCTATTACCTAACACTCAAAATTAATACATTACTAGACTAAAATGCATTCAAACATCATTTTTTTTCACAGAAAATTATCTATAATTATCATTTAAAAGTAATAGTAATTAGTCTACTAATACAACGTGCTATTCAAAAAATAAAAAACATCTAAAAATTTCACAGACACTACAAAATAGTTTCAAATTTTCATTACTTAACTTTTCAAAGTTTGATGCCAAGTTGAAAAGTGTCAAGGGATTGTAGGTCCTGCATTTTAAAGAAAATATATAGTCAATGTACTAGTTGAAATTTCTCACAAATGATATACACTATAATTACAATGAATTGAATCCAATGTCATATGAATATAAAATTATAAAAATGTAAAATACTAATGCAGCAAATAGATTCCTCGCTAGTAAAAAATTAAGAACATATATAAAGATACTTACTAGTAAAAAAATGAGGTAGAAACATACGAATATCACTAATGTGGTAAATAGAATCCAACGTCATATCTTTTTATGTTCAAGTTCTAATCCAGCTGAAATTCTTATCACCATTGCTGGCACAGATACAAATCTAACACTAGAATGCTATAAAACAGCACATAGCTCAGACCTGCCTAGTGCTAAAATCGCTACCTATAATGGGCAAAAGTTTCTTGGTAATGAGTGAACATAATTTGAACCACCAGCCAATTTTGAAGAATAAAAAGCTACCATAGAAAGAACATGAGAACTGAATAAAGATTATCAAAAGACGTAGAAGAACAAAACTAATCGGCAATCTACTTCCAAAATAAATCATACAAACTATAGAATTCTTATACAATGTAATTCCCTGATGACTTGAGTTCCCACTTCTCACCTGGATGTTATATATTTTTCTAGTCATCACTTCGCCTTCCAGATCTGCAACAAGTTTACCAAGAAATCATTGAACTTGTACAGATATATAGAGCCAAAAAGATATACTTTTAGACACTGATACAGAAAAAAAGGCTTTTAGACTAAAAATCATTCGATAATCGGGGATGCATTTCTGATATCTTTCTTTTAATCATATGCAAAGACAGATACAGATCTTCAACAGAAATCATACTCGATTAGATTACATAAGAGACATTTAATGTCATTGTTGTAATTTACTTGTGAATACGATGCAAATGAAGTTAACAAATTGCAAGTGACAAAAAACTCAAAGGCTACATAATTTTTATAGTGCAAAATCATCAGGAGACTACTTGTTTAGTGACCTTCCAATATATGAAAGGGTGATTCAATGCAAGCATTCTCATACTTTTAAGGCAGGTGAGCAAAGAAAAGATAAAATGCTAAGGTTCGAAGCAGTAAACAGAAACGACAACCAACCAATTGCAAGAGCATAAATATGCCCATTCAAATCAGTTCAACTGTCCATCTTTTTGTTTAAAGTGACTCCTACACATCCGAAGTCCCAGGATTAGTTTTTAACTTTCAAGTCATGCAATATACGCCAAATTAAACAGCTGCATAAATAGCAACAAGGTACATCAAGTACTATAATAACTACATTGACAGTTTGTTAAACCACAAACGTCAGACTTCCCAAATAATCAATTTACTTTGTACAAACTAATAAACAACAGTACCATTGACAAATAAAGCCTTGCGATTACTACCTTAAGTAGCATAGTTCCCACGTTGACACTTATTTTAACTGCTCATATTGCATGTGAGGCCACAATGCCACCTTATTTTTTTTATAGGAACAATGCCACCTTATTGATGGATTTGAAATGCATCAAAGCAACAAGATTGTATTAACACGGCTATTAAAGAAGCAATAGACTAAATATATAATCCCACATTCATACTCTTAGATACATCTCCCTCCCCCTACATTCCATTTAAAAAACAAAGAGAAAGGAAAAGCCTAAAAATTCTCACAGAACAAATAAGTACTTACTTCTGGACAACTAAGACTTGAAGCTGAGAAGTACTCCCGAGTGGCTTGAATGACAACATTTTCAGCCTTATCTGAAGCCAAAGACACTGAACTTGTACCCTTTAAATAATTCCTTGCAAGAGAAAATTTCCCAGCTTTTAGCAGATCCCTGCAGAACTCGGTCAACATATACTCCACATCCAGAAAAGGAAATGCATTCTCCCTTAAGCATAGCATATCACCCCACATGTTTGCCCGATCATTATCTGATCGACCAGGCTGTCGACGAATAAATTTTGAAAGTATAAGGCGCATAATTTGTTTTACGCCTTTTCCATCTCTGTGAGCCTCTAGAAAATAATTCAAAGGATTCGGGACCTGAACATAAACAACCATCATCTGTTATATATTTTTCTCAAAACCAAATACATGTGAAGGCATCCATCTTATTCATAGACTACAGATATCTACTGTCTGTACATGACTTGGCTAGACCCTTCATACATCATTAAAATCGACCAATATAGTGCCTCAAAATTTTACATACATCATTGGGATTGACAAATATAGTGTCTAAAAAGGAGCGAGAAGAAACTCTGACAAGATTATTCAAGTGCTTGGCTGTCTCCTCTAGGGAGTTAGTTGGTTATTATTAGTTCTATAGACTTCAACCATAGCTGTGTACAAATCCACGAACCTGATGGGTAATGCTACTTCTCCAAAGATTTCACTCATACCTGAACAGAACACTAACCTGATAAAATGACAAAAGCCTCCTCGCCTCGATATGGCCTTCTGCCAATTTGAGTCTTTTCTCAACGTCTTCAAAAGTTCCAGTATCTAGACAGAAAAAATCTGCATTATGATCACTTGCGAAAATCCAACAGTCAAACATGGCTATGATATATACGCATATAGACATGCAGAATGACAAATTAAAAGAATAACTATGGCATGCATATTTCAATTATACATGTATGCAACATGCATAAATACACAAACTATCAACAAAATGAACACAAATGACACCCTCATTCAAACTCCAAAATTATCGGTAACAGAGACGAATAATATCTTAAATTCTCAACATGCTACAATCGTAATGGAATAAACTAATGTTTCTCTTTCATGACCTCTTTGCTATTACTCCTATTTACCATCACTATAATGATCGACAAAATATAAGTAACAAGAACTTTTAAATTTGGGTTCCGTTCATTCCCCCTTCTTTCTCTCGAGTCCTCTTTCTCCCTGATTTCTTTCAAGCAGCCCAAAAACCATAATCTCACATCCCAGATATGAGAAATCAAATGCACGGTCAATAAATTTTGATTAATAAACTCAAAAGAACAACACTAACAAAATAGAGACGCAAAAATCTTTAAAAACACATTTAAGACTATGAAAATTAAACTTGTGTGTATGATAAGGAGAGGAAAAACAAGTGCAACTAAAAACCTTAAGCCAATAGTAATTTGGAGTTTTGTTAAACAATAGCTCATAAAGGAGATTTATTTTGAAGTATTGGTGTTGGAAGCATGTTAATAAGTTGTGTAGTAGTGTGAAATGATTCCCATAAAAATGAGAGTGGAAGGTTTGCATGAGCAAGTAAAGTAAGTCCCTTTTTAACAATGTCTCGATGCTTCCTCTCCACTCTATCATTTTGTTGGGGAGTGTGGGGGCATGGATGTCTAAAGGTGTTTCCTAATTGTGTGAAAAGTGGGGAGAAAGATCTATATTCACCCTTGAATTTATTAGCAAACATCGTAGTTTTCGGTCAAAATGTTTGTTGATGTAAGCAAGGAAGTTAGCAAATACAGTTTTTGCTTCTGATTTAAGTTTAAGTAGAAAAATCCAAGTATACCTAGTGCGATCATCCACAAAAGTAATATAGTATATATAACCAAGAGTTGAAAGTAATGAGGGTCCCTAGAGATCTGAATGAACAAGTTTAAAGAGTGCATCAGCAACATTATGTACGAGAGGGAAGTATGCTTGGTGTGCTTTGCCAATACGACAGGAATCACAGAAACTAATTGCATTATTGATAGAAAAAACTAGTTACATACTTAGAAACAACTTCTAAGATAGATGTTGAGGGATGTCCCAGTCTTAGATGCCACAAATTGACATTTTTCTTTTCATCTAAAGTGCTAAGAAAACAAGACCTAGACTCTTAAAGCTTAAGATAGAAACTGGTTTAGACTTAGATTGAGAAAGGGAAGTGTGCTTCACTGGAAAATGGTACAGACCCTCCTTAAGGACACCTTGCAAAAGAAGTTCCTTCGTAGTCTTGTCTTGCACACAACAATGAGATGAGTCAAAGGTGACAGTAATAGGATTAGAGCTAGTGAGCTTAGAAACACTTGACAAGTTTTTGGTAATAGTTGGTACATATAAAACTTCATCTAAAGTGAGAGTGATATAGGGATTTTGACTTTGAATAACAATTTTACCAATATGTGATATGGGTAAAAGCTCACCATTTCCAATAGCTAACTTTTATTCACCCTTATAATCATTCTTGATAGACAGGTTTAAGGGATCAAAGGGTGACATGAGTGTTTGCTCCATTGTCCACGAACTATGTAGTGTCTTCAACAGAAGTTGGTGCTCAAAGATTGGCTAATCGTGCTCTTGATGTTGTTCTAAAACATGAGTTGGTACTTTAGTGGTTTGCCTGATAGGGTCTGAAGTCATGATCAAACATGATAAAACAGGTTGATGCATAGTGTCCAGGCCTTCTACAAATTTGGAACAAAGGTCTCGAGTTGTGTCTCCTTCCCCCTTCATGTACCTTTATATTTAGGACTGTAACCTCTATTGTCTATTGATTTTTTATTCTAAGCAAGACTTCTATCAGTGTTTCTATTAAAGTTGGCAATATGGAAAAAAGGTCTATAAATCTCCATTTAGGCATGAATGTATTGTCGTTACAGGCGCATCTCATGGCTTTGAAGCAGAAATTGTACTTTTTGTAAAGAAAATGTTTCACTCATTGAGGTGAGATGACTACAATAGGGTCATACTCACTGCTCAAGCCTCCTAGGATGTAAAGTAGTAAATCATCATCTTTAATGAGCCGACCACTTGCAGATTAACTATCAGTTATAAATTTCATTCTCAAAATAAATTCATTGATGCTAGAACTTCCCTTTTGATTGTCTGTAGTTGATACGTGAGTTGCAAGGTCCGGGCCTTAGATTGGGAGGCAAAATTTTCTCAAGAGCTCTCGAAACTTCATGGGAGCTAAGACATCTCACCACATGGCCAAACATGGTCTTTCATGATGGATGATAACAACCAGCTCATGCGATACTAGTCTGTTATTCTCCAACTAACAAACATAAGATTGAGAATGAAGGGAGCCTCATTTGAGGCTCCTGTTTGTTCAATATTTGAAGGTCTATAGTTTGGGTTTTGGATAAACCCTTCTAGGACTAGAATAAGGCCATATAAGTAGTGCTCTATGTCGTATGCTCATACTATAGAGAGTATTCAAGAATTCTAAAATACATAGTTTGAACGATCAAGACTTTTTGAAATGATGACCATGTTGGTAGGGAGCATATTTGGTAGAGAGGGAAGTTGTAAGAAAAGAAAATTGTGAGCAGTAACATTACTCGAAGAGGGAGTGTTTTGAGCTAGAGGATTTATGGCGATATTTGGATTTTCAGTTACAGTAGGAGCTGTGGATTCGTTGTTTGTGTTGTTACTAGAAGAATTAGCCATAGGATCGAATCAAACGCAGGCTGAAATATAGCTTTGATACCAAGTTAGTAAAACAGAAATTAATAGAGAACAAAGAATTGCAATGATTTTCAATATATTGAGTAGTAATTTTTGGATTAGTTTTACAAGTGTAAAATAGGTATTTAAAGAAAAATAAAAGAATCAATTTGGTTAGCAAATGATTGGTTGAGAATATCCAACCAATCATTTGCTAATGATTGATATAAAAGGTGGAATTCTCTGTCAACCAATCCGCAAGCTCAATGTGGCAATTCTATTAGGCTCTTGGATTCTTTTCCAACCAATAATATGCAGGCTGACTTGGTGCTAAGATGGAGTCCGACGTCAACATGCATGTTTTGATTCATGCAGATTATGTAGGATGTGTTTTCTTCGAGGGTGGTAAGTCTGAAACAATGTAGGTTGGAGCTCGAGCCTGTCCTGCTATGGAGTCTTTGAAGGGGTGAGGTTTTAAAGATGGAATGTCATTGTAATCTTTAACACACTCAAACTGCTTCAACTTCTCTCAGGCCATAATCTGAAGGTTTCAACTCTTAGCCTTCTCTCTCAAGCACCAGCCTCTTCCTCTCACCTCCATCTCAACGTGGTTAATTCCATATCCTCGACGTCATTCTCAACCTCGCTCAGATTCTTGTTTTCTCTCTCTCTCAAGCTCATATCAAACTCTTTTCTCTCACCTCCATTTCAACATTTTTTAGAAACTCTAAAGCTCAAACTCACACATTTTGGAATCGGAGGTTTAAGCTCTATATTTTTCATTTTCAGGCAGTCTTTGACTTACTCTCAAGATTGAAGGTAAAAGCTTGCATGGTTTTCATGTTAGATTTAGGGTTTGACTTAAATTATGGATTTGTTTGTATGTGTAGAAATGTTTTGGGAATCTTTGGTAGTTATTTTTCCCTATCTTATATCAAATTGAGATACCCTATTTTGCTGCTAATTATTGAAATGCTTATGAAGGTTTTTTTTCATATAATGGAGGCTGTAGATATTTTGGGGATTTTGATTTTTTTAGCTTTTACGGTGTTTAAATTTTAGGGCTTCTAAGTTGTGTTGGTTTTGTCATCACAGAACCGATTACATCGACTAAACTGAACCGATCAATCTAGTTCAGGTCAGTTTGATTCTTTTATTATAACTGTTTCAGTTTCACTCATAGAATTATAGAATCATTTTGATCTGTTGGATTACAAATTTTAGGTATTAACTGACCAAACCAAACAACGCACACTCCTATTCAAAAACATTTGGCCCCTCTCTTGCTCCGCACTTGGGGGTCGGGGGTCTTGAACTCAGAATCTCTTCATTGTGTATAGTGGGTTAAACCATCTGCACTAATTAATGTTGAAACTTAATATTGATTTTGAAAAGAAATATTTTTAAAATCTAATGTTCTTACTTTTTATCACCACAACGTTAAAATTATGGAGTTGCGGCTTGTTTGGTAATCCGTACTATACAGTACTAAAGGTAGGGCAATACTATTTTAGTACTATCTGGCGTTTGGCAAAAATATGGAGCTCGTACTAACTAATACGGTGTGACTCTTTAGTCCCATCCACATATGATAATTTAGTCCCCTCCTTTTAGGGGGACTACACGGGACTACGAAAAATAAAGCTGAAGACTCATGAAGACTAAAAGTGTTCATAATTGTCCTGAACCGGCCAAACCAAATAAAAAATGACCGGTTCAGTCGGTTCTTTATACGTGTTTAGTTTGATTCGGTTCGGGAAAATGAGAGAACCGAAGTCTCGGTTCAGTTCAGAAATTTGGTGGTTTTTTAATCGAACCAAACCGAAATATTAAATTTGTATATTTTTTATTTTTTATATATAATTTCTTATAAAACCGAACCGAACCGAAATAAAATTTTAATTTTATATATTGTTTCAATAATATCATTTAAAAAATTATTTTTAATTAATAATACTGATCCGAACCAAAACTCACGGTTCGGTTAGGTTCTTTTAGCATGAACGGTTAAGTTCTATCGCCAAACTTAAGTTTCGATTCGATTTGACTTTTCATAAAAAAACCGACCAAACCAAACCGTGAATATCCCTAATGGAGACCAGCAACCACACGAAGCTTCGTTCCTGTCGGTGAAGCTTCGTTCCCGCTGATGAAGCTTCTTTCTTGTAAGAGCAGCGTCTCCCTCTTTTGTCTCTCTGTTTTTCCTCCCTATCTATCTTTCTATTTCAATTTTCTCTTTGTCTTGCCTAATCCTCCCAACCCAACAATGAAAATCACGAAGTTATTTGGGGTTCTTGCAATTTTTTAATTTTACGGTGATCTCCCCTGCAATTTGGGTTTCTTGCATTTTTTTTTTAAGACAAATTTTGTTTGACTGTGTTATTGTGCATATGTTGGGTTTTTTTCTTTTCTTATGTGTTATTGATTGTTTTAATTATGTTTGCATGAATCACTTTTCCATGAAATTTTTTTAGTATATTAATTATTGTTATAATTGAATGAATTAGTTTAAGTTTACTATTATATAGCATGAATTAGATAATTTATTGTAAAGTTGAAAATATAAAATAACATGTTAATGAGTTTCAAATAGGTTTTGTGGATCAAATCATGACAAACAGTTTTATAATCTAGTAGCATGATGTGCCAAATATTGTATAAGTGTTACTGTTTTTTAACTAATACAACATCAAACACTGAATAATATTATTTAATCCAGTACAGTATAATATAATATTATTTAATCTGACAAATTTAGTATAATACTATCTAGTACTATCGTGACTGCCAAACAAGTTATTAAAAAATAGAAAATGAAGGAGTTAAGTGTGTGTAATATATATATTACACAAACATGTCGCATCTTAGCTTGCATGTGGATCTCTTATTTCCTCATGTCTTTTACAACAATAATGTAATAGATCTAAAGCATAAGTCTTTGTAATCATTACTAATATTCATTGTCACATCTCATAATATATATTCTATTGTTTGAGGCGTTTGATGGACTCAGAACCCCTATGTTGGAAGGGTTATGTTTATCTGGCTGCCTATTCTGAAAATGATAGCCCAGACTGGATTTAGGTAACAAATAAAAAAAAATATGTGATCTCGCTTTTCTCAGTTTTTGTACTGCATTCATTTGGGCAATGGACATTCGAGCTCAACAACCTAGATTGGGGGAGTAGATCCCAATCCTGTTGGATCACCAACATGATAGAGTCCATTTTCGCATTTGAGGATAAAAAAAAATCTTATCAAAACTGCAAAAAACTTGTAGCTTTTGCATCTTAACATGGATGACTCATTTGACTCGTGAATCTGGACTTTGGGTCTATTAAATTGTTTGGACCATTAGTCCAAAAAGAGGTCTGGATCTGGACCTAATTTAAAGTTAGAACGTCCACACCTGATCAATATTCATTTGAACACTGATATATCTCAAATGTGATTACCATATTTCCTGTCTCACCTCAGACTATGTCAAAGCATTTTTTACTCTGAGAATATTGTCTACAACAACTATGAAACATACTATATTTTTCAAAGGTTTGGCTATAATCCATTGACTGCTGTAGTAGGATGAATTACATCAGAAGAAAGTAAAGGAGAAGAAGAGAAAATGGACATGAGTAAAGGAAAAGAGTTGTGAACAGATTTAGTGTAAGATCCAAAACTATCAGGAGAACTAGGAGTGGCAGTAGAAAGCAGGAAGGTTGTCACATAAAAAATAACACGTCTAGAAACATGAATTTTTTTAGCTAGAGAATGTTAACAGATATTGCCACCTAAAGACCTTAATATGTAAGTAATCTGGTAGCTGGCCGAAAAGGTTTTCAAAGGCTGAAATATTACCAAAGAACTTAGAAGGAAGTCTATCAATTAAAAAGACAGCAGCGTTGAAGGCTAAATACCAAAACTCAAGAAGAACAGATGCTCTAAACATCAAGGCAAGGGCAGTCTCTACAAGATGTCTCTGTTTCCTCTAAGCAACCCCATTTTGCTCAGGTGTGTGAGCACAAGAAAAGTGGTAAAAAATATCTTTAGACTCTAAGTAATGTGTAAATTGTTTGCTAGTGAACTGACTCCCATCATCAGCTCTAAGAGTTTTAATTTTGATAGATAAAGAGTTCTCAGTATAAGGAAGAAATTTCTAAAAGACGGAACAAACTCCATACTTGTGAGTTAAAAGAAAAATCTAAGTGTACTTTAAGAAATCATCTACAAATGAAACATAATATCGATGATAAGAAGAAGGTGCAGGTCCCTAAATAGATCCGTGCAATAATTCTAAAGGAAAATGAGAAGCATAATGAGATAAAGGAAAATGAAGTTGTTTTATTTTGTTTTACAAACTTAAGACGTAATGTCATTAAATGGAATATTTGATTTATTTAAGACAGACTGTAAAATAGCAGTACTAGGATGTCCTAGCCTATCATGCTAAAGAGAATAGACGTTTTATTTTCAAGAAGGTAACAGGTAAAGACTTACCATTAGAAGATGCATCTATGAAGGCAGAAGCAGTTGATGAAGTTGAAGTAGCTTTAAGTGGAAGAAAAGATGAAGGAATGGGGTACAAACCATTCTTACTCATACCTCTATAGAGAACCTAACCCGAGTGCATGTCTTAGATGAGAAAGTAGTGAAAATCAAATGGAAACTGAAAATGATTGGATAGACAATATTGATAAAGATATAATAAATTTGAAGAATAAGTAGGAAGTCTGAGAATATTACAAAGATTGAGAAAGTAAGAAGGGTAAGCGAGTGATCCAGAACTTGCATGAGTAATAGGCAAGTGTTGACCATTGTCAATAGCCACACCATCCTCCCCATTATATGCAGCAGTGATTGTCAAGTTTGCCAAATCAGAAATAAGATGGGCATTGCATCTTGAATCAGTGAGCTAGTTTGAAGAGCTTGAATCAGAAGCAGCTATTGCAGCCAACTGTCTGGATGGGTGACGACCTTGGCATAGGTTAGCTTGAAAAGCTCAAACAGTCCAAAAATGGCTTAAATCATGTCCTAAGTGAAGCGTAACCTTAATTTCACCTCGAATAATAATAAAATTGGTTCTAGAGTTCTTATGAGATCATAATGATTTTTTAAGTCACATAAACCTTCTCTAAAAAAATATAATCAAACGCTCAAGGTTAGGTGCTCAATATATCGGGATTCTCTAGTGAAATGTAAATCAATAAACACACTGATACACAAATTCATCATTTTTTTTCAAAGCTATCAATAATTCAAAATCAATCTCATCATAGGTGCTAGTGTTGTCTACAACAGAACACAAAAAATGAAATTTTAATCAAAGCTACCACCACCAAACTAAAAACTTTCATTCTCTTAAATGAAAAGAAAATATGTAAAAGGAGTAAGTGGAGAGGACTTCTCTCAATAATGATGAGCCATCATCCTCATAATTCTCTGCATTGTTTATGTTGTCTCCAGCTGAGGGAAAGTGGTGCATGAGCCAAATTCGTCCATATTTTTTTTAATTTAAAAACCTGAAGAAAAATAAAAATAAAATAAAAACAAAAGAAAATAATTAAATAACTAAAAAAATTAAATAACAAAAATAAAATCAGGTTGCCTCCCAGTAGAGCTTGTTTTAATGTCTTCAGCAAAACATAATGATCAGCCAGGCTTCACCCATTGCCCACTAACTTTAGACTTCCCTTTGCTATAGAAATTGACCAGCCTAAAACCGTTTTGTGCTCTCCCAAAACCGAGATCATGAGAGCTAGAGTGGATTCTTCTCCCATAAAGGTGTACCGAAGGTGGATTCTAACACTGATGATTTTTTAATAGATGGTAGGTGTCTAGGTTTACCTTCTCCCAATTTTAGAGAATCCACATGCAAACAATTATTCATATCATTTGGGTGTTTGATTGCTTTAAAGACATTAAAAAATTGGTCTATCAAGAATAATTGGAATTTTTTGGTTTTCCTCCATGTCAAGAACAAAAAAATCAGTTGGGAAGATATCTTTATCCACATTTACCAAAACATCCTCAATAATTTCTAATGGATATTTGATAGACCGATCAGCTAACTATAAAGATATCAAATTGATACCGCCTTAAGATCACATAAAGTATTTTAAAAATATGAACTCTCAATGGTGTAGGGAATAGTAAAACTCCTAGGGTCCTTTAATTTTGGAGGCAATTTATTCTGTAAGATAGCACTGCACTCCTTAGTAAGTGCAACTGTTTCATTCTCCTCTCGCTTTCTCTTGTTTGAGAGAATATCTTCATGAATTTGACATAGCTCGACATTTGTTCCAAAACATCAGTAAAATGGACGTTTATATGTAGTTTCCTAAACATATCATCAAACTTAGAGAACTGCTTGTTCAGTTTTTTTCTTTTGGAACCGCTGAGGGTAGGGAATAGGTGGAAGATATGGTAGATGATTATTAAGAAAGATCTTTGACTTACACTTGCCTTCATTCTTTTCTGAGCTCTTTTCAAGATCATCACTCATTGCCTCAGCTTCTGCTTCAGTTGGCAAAGAATTTTCAATAGTGGTTTTATGAGGTTTTGCTAACTCCTTGCCACTATGAAGAGTAATGGAATTTACTTGTTCTTTTGTATTCCTCTTAGTGTTGCTCGGTAGAGAACCTTGTGGTCTCCGAGTTAGTATTTCTAATAGTTGACCCATTTGAAGCTCCAAATTCTGAATAGACGCAGCTTGACGCTGAATACTTATTTCTTGCCTCTGAAGTGTAGCATATGTTCTTGCCATAAATTGAGTAGTATTGACTATGAGCTGGGCAAGAGCATCTTCAAAAGATATTTTAGGTTGCAGAGGCTAAAACGGTAGTTGAGTAGCAACTGGTGGATTCATCACATTCTAACTATTCTTCTAAGAGAAATTGGGGTGATTTCGCCATCCATCTTAGCATTTAGCACTAAGATGAGGTCCATTGCACAAATTATAAATTTCTCGTGAAGCATAAATACCACTAGCATTGGTGGTGAAATAGCTCAATTGCTTGGACAATGTATCCACTTGAGTAGTAAGAGCGGTAAGAGCATCGACTTCATGAATTCATGAATCTTTCTTGGTACTTAAAGCTAAAGGACCCTAGGAGTGTTTTGCCCATTAAAGTTCTTCTTATTGTTGCATCCATTAGTGTCCTCGTTGAATTTTCCACAACATTGTAAAAAGTTTGAATTTGTAGCCATCCAGGGATTCCATGTGTGGGCATCCTCTAAACATCTCTTTAAACCTCTCTCAAGCTTCATAAAGAGATTCCATATAATATTGGATAAAAGTAAAGATCTCATTCCTCATCTTGGCTGTTTTAGCTGGTGAAAAAAATCTAGGCAAAAATTTCTTAGAAAGTCCATTCCAAGTGATGATTGATCCAGTGGGTAAAGATTTCAACCAACTCTTAGCCTTATCTGGAAGTGAAAATGGGAATAATCTCAGCCTAATTGCATCAATTGAGACATTGTTGTGTTTGAATGTCTCACAAATTTCAAGGAAAGTAGTTATGTGAACATTTGGATCATCATTAGGCAAGCTACCTGATTTACTTGCACCATAAGAATGATAGCTGGCTTAATCTCAAAATTGTTGGCAGTAATAACATGGCGTTGAATGGTAGACACGGTATCATTGACCATTGGCATAGCATAATTATGAATTGCCCGGTTATTTTGGTTGTTCATAACTTTAAGATTTTCTCTAGTGTCTTCCAAGGTTTCATGAGATTTTTTAAAAGTATCTCCTCTGACTTTTCTATTACGATGACAAGTTCGCTCAATTTTCAAATTTAGAGGAGTCAAATTTTCGCTTCCAAATTTTGTGATACATCTTAGAAAATGCCTGAAATCTTAAAATAGTAAACAACCGTAAATAAAAAAATTAAGACTCGAAGTAAAATTAAGAATATGTAACTATAATATTAATAAACAAAATCAAACCCCGACAACAGCGCCAAAAAATTGTTACAATTTTTGTAGTGCAAGTATATACTATCGTTGTCAAGTAATAAATTTTTGAGAAAATAGAGTATCGTCCATAAGATTGATATTAAAATATTGAAAATAACTATATCTTAATTCTAATTGAGAATGACGAAAAGTTAAGATTTTTGAATGAAAATTTGAACTAAAAAGATTAATCCTTGATACGGAGAAATAGTTTAAATATGATTAGTTAAAAGCTCTAAGGTTTTCGATTTCACCAAACCAAACATGCTCTAAATTTCAAAACTCAATCAATAAATTTTTATCAAATTATTGGTAGTAAATTTCTCTAATATAATTATCAATCTTTCTCAAGCATCAATAACAATGAACCAAAAAATATTAATCTTACATCTCTGTCAAGAATAAATAAATTGAAACATATTAAGCACAAGAAATTACAATTGCTACAATATATTCAAAATTATCTCTAACTTATGAAATTCTAATGGTGTTATAAACAAAGAGCAAATTTAGTCATCACTTCTTCATCTCAAAATTAAATCTAAAATCATGTCATAGTTGGCCAAACGATCACAAGCATTAAGAAATTTAGAACACACTAGAATCCTTAAATATTATATTTATACACTAGGACTCATTAAAGATTGGATTGGAGCAAAAAAAATCAAAAATCGCACTAGCGTCGCGACAGTGGGATCCAGTGTCATGACGTTGGCCAATCTGTCATGCGCCAGCGTCGCAACGCTCGAAAGCCAGCGCCGTTGCTGGCTTACTACTTCTTGTCGTTGCTTCCAGTGTCCCGACGGTGGAAGCCAGAGCCGCGATGCTGGCCATTTTGTCCAGATCCATCTTTTTCTCATTTTATCCACATTTTTGTCTTCCAAATCTTTCGAAATCAATTCAAATGCATTTGAATATCTAACCTACAAGAAAAAAATAAAAACAAACATACATCAAACCTAGTGTCATGAGGCACTAAAGTGTGCTCCGTGTCACTCTAGTGTCATGTGGTACTACAGTAGTCCATGTCGATCTCTGATTCAAAATCAGTGATTGACATATGATAGTTCAATATGCCATGTGACAATTTTTCTAAATTTATTATTTATTTTAATCAGATAAGTATCTAGATATCAGTTAATTCAAAATTAACTTATCTGATCATCTCAATCAACTAGCTTATCTGTTACACAAATAACAGATTTAGTTTACTCAAATTTTGCAGAATTATTATTTTATAATAACTTAACATTATCTAATTTCACATATCAGATATGTTGTCTCACTTATCGATCAACACAAAATTAATCGATATAATGATTTAATAGTAATTTCCCAAAATTACATTAAATAATTTAGTTAATTAATTCTTAATTAATTAATTACATATAATTATTTCATAATCATATACTTCCCCAAAAATTTAATTCATTTCGCAAGTTTGTCATTTTCTTATGTCCTGAAATATTCACACCCTACATTGTGTAGTATAGAGGTGACTTGGAGACCATGGACCCGTAATCCTAAGCTCCAACAAACTAAATTATTAATTAAACTCTTTAACTAAATATTCTTATTTATTAATTCCATTATTACTCCATTATAAATATGGAATTGCACTCTTAGTATTTACAGAGTATTCTCGTGTAGTCCATTGATATAATCACTTCATGTAGTTCTGTCCTACAATTATTGGTTCGTAAATTAGAGCTGATCAAAATTATCATTTTATCCTTCTAATTACCTATGATCCTAAAGTGTCATTAATTCACTAGCGAATGACCAATTTATAATCGTATTATAAATTTGAGCTCAATAACCATTCAGTTTCAGAATTAACACTTAAGGAAATCAATACGATCCATTAGAAAAGCTTAGATTTTAAATCTTGTAAGATCATGTTCTCAGCAATCCATATCACTTAATCTCCAAAATAAAAATGACTAATCTGTTTAAAAACAAACTTAACGAGTGAATCAAAAGATCCAGTAGAGATGTATAAGAGTTCATGACTACTTATGATTTAGACTGATCTACATATAATCATCGAAATGATTTATATTAATCTTTATGATAAACGGTAAGTTAATAAATATATTAATCCACATCAATCATGCCTTATATAATCTAATTATATAAAGTACATTCACTAAGATGTCTATCCACATCAGTTATCCGGATTTAGATAATATGCGTTCAAAATGCTTAGCGAACCGTACTAGCAACTATTCATGAAATATTCCAACCTTTAATATGTTGCAGACTATTTTTTTCATAATATATGATCTTAATCATCTTGTACTTATATAAGATCATTGTCTCATTAATGAATATGAATTTTCAGACATTTATAAAAAATATTATTCAACAATAATTCAAAAGAACAATTATAAGAAAAATGTAATTTCATTAATTTCATAATAAAACTGTCTAAACACAAATTTTGAGGGCATTATGTCCAACAGATATTTCAAAGAAAAGTCGACAGCTGCCTGGACAAAGGTGAACCTGCACAAAGAAGAAAAGGAAGAAGATGTTAGAAGGATGAAGGAAGAAGGGGAAGAAGACAAGAGCAATGAATAACAAGTTTATTCTTATTCTTTTCTCTCTCTTTTACTTCATTTAAATCTATGTACTACCTTTACCCATTTTTCTCTTTATGCTGGAAACAATAGATTCGAGATATTGTGTTTATGCATTAAAGCTCATATGAGATAATCACTTTGAGACTTGTATAGTAAACTCAACTTGGATTTTACTTTATCATATTGATGTTGTTTTTTGTTGCAAAGCTCTCTTTCGCCTTTCAGTTTAAGCTTGTTGCATGTTCATTTATATTAGTGTCTGGCCATCTCTCATAGAATACAAGTTAGATTAAGATTTGAAAGGATTTAATTTAATGAAAAAACTTAACCGATACTTGAATGTTTAAATCAAAAATACATGCGCATAAATTCATGTGAGCTTAGGCATTTTGTGAGTTGCATAGACATATAGACTTAAATTAAACTGAAAATTAATTGATCAGCATAAAACCTGACTGAACTTTGATACGAAGATGGTTAGATTGTACTTGATGATCTCACAAACAACAATTTAGTGTGCTTTGAGCAAAGGTAATGTTGTTGAGGTGTTGTAGCTATATAAGAAAGATTAATATTGATAAAGTAAATGAAAAGGGATTTGACTATACTAACCTCCTATTTCTTATTGAATATCTCATCAATTTTAGTAACCTTTCTATGTCCAGTTGTTAGTACATTGTAGTAACAAAAAATTACTCAACATTTTTCTTCCAAATTGACTCTATTTTGGTCAGTTAAACATTGTATATTTCCTATTCCCTATGGAGATCAACACATACTCATCACTGTATTACATGTTAATTATACGTACACTTATGTCTATATATCACACAACAGAGAATAATCTCAATTCACCCAATTCATTTAGCTGCAATGCTCTATGTTCTTCAGTTACTTGGATATCCAAATTTAGTTTGTTAATTGCCTAAAATGCTTTGTGTTGTAGTTCAAGAGGTAAATGGAAAGCTTTTTCAAAAACCAATCTGTAAAGGAACATGGCAAGTGGAGTTTGAAAAGCTATTTGTTAGGCCCATAGTGCATCATTCAATCTGATTGACCAATCTTTTCTGTTAGGATTGACTAATTTCTCTAGGATTCTTTTGATTTTTCTGTTTAATAGCTCAGCTTGTCCACTGGTTTGGGGTGGTATGTTGTAGCAATTCTATGTTTCACCCCATACTCTGTCAATAGTCCTTCAAAATGTTTGTTGCAGAAATGGGGCTTCTCATCACTTATAATTTATCTTAGTGTGCTAGATATTTTGAATTAAAAACTTCACCACAACCTTAGTGTCATTTGTTGGTAGACTTAAAGCCTCCATCCATTTGGACACAGTCTACTGCAACAAGAATGTGTATATTACCAAAAGAGGATGACAAAGGTCCCATAAAGTCTATGCCCCAATTATCAATCAATTCCACTTCTAAAAATTATTTAAGGGAATTTCCTTCTTCTGGGAAATATTTGCCACTCTTTGGTACCTATCATAGCATTTGGAAAAGTCATATGCATCTTTGAAAATGGAGGGCCAGCAATATCCTGGTAGTAAAACTTTTGTAGTTGTTATCATTCCTCCAAAATAGCCACTATATGGTGTTGAATGGCATTTATTGCAAAATTCTCTGAATTTCTTCTTCTGGTACACATCTTCTGAAAATTTGATATGAACATTGTTTGTACAAGTAAGTGTCATCCCAGTAGAAATGTTTGACCAACTCGAAGAATTTCTTCAATTGCTATGAACCCATGTCTGGGGGTAGCACTCCACTGACTAAGTAGTTAACTAGGTGAGCATACCGAGGTGCATCAACTTGAATTGTTGTCAATAATTGCTCATCTAAGAAGGTTTCTTTTATGGCTTGCTCTGCTGCAGCTTCATTCCTTGATTTTCATCTTGATAAATGATTAATTACTTGGTTCTCAATACCCTTTCTATCTTTGATCGATCTCAAGATCAAAATCTTGTTGCAGTGAAATCTATATGATTCACCTTGGCTTAGCATCCTAATTAGAAATCAAGTATTTCATAGTTGAATGATATATGTGAACCATCACCTTTGCCCCAACCAGATATGCTCTAAACGTGTCAAATGAAAACCACACATCCAAAAGCGTTTTCTCTATTGTAGTGTAGCTTAGCTGAGCACCAGTGAGTGTTTTGCGATCATAGTATATAGAATGAAATATTTTTCCTTTTCCTTGACCAAGGACAACTCCAACTGAATGATCACTTGCATCACATATCAGCTCAAAGGTTAACTCCCAGTTTCGAGCCATTATGATTGGTGTTGATACTAGTGCCCTCTTTATCTTTAAAGAAGCCTGTTTACATTCATCGTTGAATTCAAAGAGCCTATTATGTTCAAGAATCAAGCATAAGGGTTTGGAGATCTTCAAAAAAATCTTTTATGAACCTTCGATAAAATCCTAAATGACCCAAGAAATTTCTTATTCCTTTGATTGAAGTAGGTGTTGGCAGTTTCTCAATAACTTCTACTTTGGCTCTATCTACCTCAATGCCCTTCATTGAAACTCAATGACCTAAAACAATCATTTCTTGAACTATGATATGACATTTTTCCAATTCAATACCAACTTTGAATCTTCACACATTTCCAAAACTCTTTCAAGAGTTCCAATTCCTAAAACATTGAGAATCGTCCATAAACACCTCATAAGTTTGTTCCATCATATCTATAAAAATTGGCATCATACACCTTTGAAAAATTGTTAGAGCATTACGCAACCCAAAAGACATTCTTCTAAAAGTAAATGTGCCATAGGAAAAAGTGAAAGTTGGCTTTTCGTGACCTTCTGGTGTTATAATAATATTATTATACCCTGAATATCCATCCAAAAAGTAATAATATTTCTTTCCCACTAATCTATCTAACATTTGATCAATAAATGACATTGGAAGATCTTTTCTCGTGGCTTAATTTAGCTTTCTATAACCCATGCAAACTATCCAACCTGTGATAGTTCAGGTAGGCATCAGCTTATTATTCTCATTAACAACTACTGTTACACCACTATTCTTTGCCACATATTGAACTGGACTTACCTAAACACTAACTGAAATAGGGTAGGTGATTGCAACATCCAACCATTTAATTATCTTTTCTTTATCACCACTTTCATGATTGGATATAACCTTCTTTGCTGCTCAATAGAACTATTGTTGCTTTCTTCATGTAGAATTTTCTGCATGCAAATTGAAGGACTTATTCCATTGATATCTACCATTTGCCAACCTATTTCCTTTTTATATTTCCATAATACCTCCAATATCATCTACTCATTCTCCATACTTAAAGATGATGAAATAATTACTGGCAATGTGTTGTTCTCACCCAAATGGGTGGTGATTCAATGTTGGTATACTTCATATGTGAAGGTAAAAGCTTTAGTTCCAAAATGAGTTGTGATTCAACGAATTGTAAAGATGGTTTGAACCGCCTTTTAGACAATTCTAATGACTAAAATTGTTTACCTGCCCTAGAGAATTAGTATTTTGCTTCAAGCCAAGTCATTTCAGCATCATCTAGATCATTATTTTTGTCTTCAAGATTATCAAATGATAAGACTAGAAGCTAATCTACTGCAACTGCGGCTTTAATTCTCAATTATGAGGGAATCAATGACTTTTATAGCTGAGTACTCTTCCACATTATCATCAGGAAACTTCATGGCATTGAACATATTAAAGGTGACTTGCTGGTGATAACTCTCATGGTTAGTTCTCTTTTGTGAATATCAATTAGGGTCCTTCCTATGGCTACAAATGATCTCCCAAGAATAATCAAGACCACTCTATCTGCTTCATAATCCAAAATGACGAAGCCCACAGGAAAAATGAACTTGTCAACCTAGACTAATACATCTTAAATCTTTCCTTTAAGATGTGCATAGGATCAGTCAGCTAGTTACAATATGACTATAGTTGGTCTAGCTTCACTAGTGCCTAATTTGATGAAAATGACATTGGCATGAGAATAATACTTCCCCAAGATCACATAATGCCTTACCACAGTAAGCCTTTTCAATGGGAAACTTCCAGGATCCTTCGATTTGGGTTGTAGTTTATTCTACTGTATTAAGCTACACTCATTGGTCAGTGCCACAGTCTCAAACTCTCCCAACCCTCTTTTTTAGTTAGAATATCTTCCACAAATTTGACATAATTAAGCATTTGTTGTAGCACTTCCACTAGGGGTGTAAGGAAAATAGATAAAACCACAAAAATGACCAAACTGGACCGAACTACATTGATTTGGCTGGTTTTGTCACTTCTGGCGATTCAGTTCAGTTTGGTTCCAGAAGTAGAAAGGACGGTTCAGTTCGGTGTTTGGCTTTTGTAAAAAAATGTGCCAAACTGAACCGAACCGAACCGTATGTATTTAGGGCCTGTTTGCCCTAACTTTTGCCTCACTCTTCACTTCACGCAACCTCAGTCTCAGCCTCCCTCATCGTAAAATAATGGATGAAAACCTACCCCTTACATTTCTTCTCTAAATCTCCTTCAATCCTTCATCTTCGTGGACTAGAGGTACTCTCTATCTATCTATCGATTTTTATCTATCTATCTATCTATCTATCTATCTATCTATCTATCTATCTATCTATCTATCTATCTATCTATCTCTCTACTTTCTCACAGTCCCACCATACCATAATCAAAGTCACCCCAGCCGCAGTATGTCCTTCTGCATGCAAATGCCTCTTCTTAGTCGGCAGTCGATCTTGAAGCCTACATCATCTCCTTTGGCTTCGATTAAAGGTTTATTCTTTATAATGTCTCAGTCTCTCTCTGTGTATTAGATGTGTATATACACCCAAATCTCACATGTTGAATCTCGTCTTTCCATGTTTGTTCGCAACCTTAAGTCCAAAGTTCAATAAACTAATACCTAGTACCATTTTCTGAAGAATTAAATGGCTTCCGCATGCAGAAGCTTCGTTTAAATGATTATGTTCTTAATTTATTTCTTTGTCTCCCATTTAATCAAGTTATATCATCATATTTTCCCTACCCCCTCTCTTCCTATACAATTATTGTGCAATTACAAACTTAGTTAAGAATGTGGAGAAGTAGGGGAAACTTTTTTTGAATCACAATGGAAATGAAATAAAGAATTAGAAATGTAATGTGTACATAGTAAATCAAGAGATATTGAGATTTATTATGAAATGAGTCAGTTACAAGCACATTAAAATTATGGATATTCATATGACATAGTGGTTAAAATCATTCACATTGTACATTTGATTATATGGGTAAGTCTATTTGTTTCATGTGTTAGATGACCCGGTTCCTTAATTACTCCAAAAGAAATTAGGATGACACCTCCAACCTGGGTTATATGTGTTTGAATTTGAATTGTTGTTCTTATTAAAATTTTCCACATAGTTAACTGAAGTTGGATTGCCTGGGCAACTGTCAAACTGATGACCTTATCCACAATAAGCACATGACACTTCAACAACTTGATTCACTGATTGAGCCATTACAAGAGCTATCACAACAAAAGTGTACTTCTTTTATACATGCTCCAAATTATGGTACAAAATGGGTGAAGGACACTCATCACCCCAGTTAATGGTAGGACCACATCAAAATCTGTGCCTGCTAGTTGTCCAACTACTTTTTAACTCGCTTAGGTTTCTGCGTGTGAATTCAACTACCAGATGATTCAAAACGTGATGCAATCTTTTTCATGCATGCTCAATTAATGTTGTAGCACTGCTGTAACATATGCTGCACCACTTGGTCACTCAACCCCAATTTGAAGTCCTATTATGAATGCTTACGATAAGTGCATTTTCTAATTCTTAAATGTCACTTCAGCAAAAAAATTTAAAAATTCCAATTAAGATGGGCAACAAACAGCATATGATAAATATAACTATTAACTAGACAAATCATTATCTAATTAATATTAAATTAAGCTTGAAAGTTATAAGATAACTCTAATTTCTTAGAATTATCACTTGAAATTGTAGAAATATTTATATATCTAAATCACAAAGTAACTATCTGAAAAAAATGAGAAAATAACAAAATCGCACTCAAAAGTTAATCGGAGTATTCAATAAAGAAAAGTTTGAGATCACCAAGTGTGATGAGCCAGTGGTCCAGGAGTGGGTTGGCAGAAAACTCAAGGGCTTAAGAACATCTGTCCTGAAATAGGCCGGAGACGATGGACGAAAGTCTGTGAAGACTAAGTTTTTGGTTCTGGAAGACTGTATGGCAAGAAGAATGGAGGAAGTTCAGTCGGAAAATCATCTAAAAAGAAAGAATGACCGCGACATCACTCGTCAATCATGTTTGTAACTAACATGTGTATGGCAAGTGGGTAGACTAATATATCAAAATGTGTTGGATTTTTTACTCTCAACATCCACGAGTAAATCACGATGAATTCCAAAATTATACTATTCAAATAACTTAAGCATATATGTTCTTTAGTAGATATCTAATTTTTTTCACTATGTTATTAATATTTTCTGCTGATAATTATTTTCACTTTTAAATATGTGTAGGAAAAATAGGAATTAAACACATGAAAGAAATAGTCAATATTTGAACTAATTTCAATTAAAACAAAGACCTTTTTTATTTATTATGTTCTACATAATAAAAGATGACAACTAGTTCAACTAAATGTTTAGTAAATTTATAGATGTTGAAAATCTATTGTCAGAGATGTTGTTAGGCTCGTCCGATAACTGCATGATAAACTTAAAAATAAGAGAGAAAGAGTTAAAGAAAAAATATCAACTTGACATTAGCGTAGTACCTCGCCAATTAAACTCAGACGCTCAAGTCAGTAATAATTTTGACAAGGTGAGGTTAGAGTGCTAGAGAATGAATAACGTATAAATTAACCAGACACCTTTTATTTACCGGAAGAAGCCATGGACTTTTCATAGTGGGCCAAAAAGTCTTGGTCATGAGCGATATTGATCGAATGGTTTTTGGACTATAAGTTAAGGCTTTTGAGCTTATGAGATGAGGCTTGGGCCCAATAAATTTTGAGCCTTTACGTTTGCTCTCTATTTTCTGAGTTGGGTTGAATGAATCAGACTTTAGAAATAAAATGATCAGTTTAACCAAGCTTGATTCGTGATCCATAATTTAAGTCTGTTCGTGAATGATCCTTGGAGATCTTGAATAGTTCGAACTGTGTGTGGAAGAATAGTTGAACAAAACCATAAAAATGTTTTGACTCGACTACATTTAAGATAAAACTAATTTTAACAAACACAGAATTAATTCAGTTGATTTTGTGTTGTTTGACCGACCAAATTGGCGTGCATTCCACGTAACCCCAAGGTCGGTTTAGTTCATATGGGTAAAAGGGTTTTCCTGCCGAGATTAATTTGGCTTACATTTGGACGCTTCACTTGTGATAGGACTATCTTGATTATTATCTTTGAAAAGTTCCTTGGAAGATGTAATACCCAAGCATGAAGGGGTAGATTTGTAATTATAAACCCCACTCACACCTTAATCATAACACAATAAAGTAACCTGGACTAATATTTTTTATATCTCTCGTTCTCTCATTTCATCTTGCACGATGCACTCACAACCTCCTCCATTGAAATAGTTGTTGTCCTTTATCTCCCTCTCTCAAACGTTTGACAATAAACCTTCATCTCTCATTCTTCCTCTTCGTATATTTTCATTGTTGATACTCCGGTAATCAATCCTTCTTATTTCTTCTCCTTTCTTTCCATTTTTTCTCTTTCAGTCACTTTATAACCTAGAGTTTTGATTAATGCTAATTAATCATTATTCAAAAGAAAATTTCTTATTCAATTTAAGTTGTTTGTAAACCCTCATTCATTGGTTTTTCTTTGTGCTCAACGGTCGCTTCGTCACCATTCATTAATTCCGGTAAGAATTATTTTCGTTGTTTATTTCTTCTCAATTTTGTTACTTGTCTCCCTTCCCTCTGAATTAATTCATCCCCTCTTGATCTGAATTTTGGTACTTGTCTTCTCAAATTGGATATCACGTTGATAAATTGAGTTGACGCATTTAGTTAAACCTCACATTCATATTTTAGAGGTCGTGTGTTCGAATCATATTCTCACATTCCTTTTAAAATTTATAATGTAACTTTAATAAAAAAAAATTGGATATCACATTGCCGCCACTTTTATTTCAAATTGCAACAGAGTTTCTATTTCAAATTGCAACAATTAGCATTTGAACAAGGGCTCTCTCAACTATGTCTATTTTACTCTTTCTTCACCCATTACCATTACCAACCGACCGTTGCGGTTCACCATTGGAAGCTCCTTGCGCGATTTTTATCATTTTGAAACCATTGGTCTTGAATTTTCTTGGGTTTGCCATTATAGAACTCTATAACTATGTTTCATTTCTTCTTTTTGGAGCTGAAGCCTTCCCAATTTTGGTGGAGTCTCCTACTAAGGTAAAATATATAACTTCTCCATCTATTTCACTGATCTCTTATAAGATATAATCAAATAAATGCATGGGTAGAATTGCGAATAATGATACGAGGGATTCGATATCAGTCCAATCTTGCGTTTCGTTCACGAACGAATTTGATGGTGATTTGGCTAACGATGAATCAAACTAACCAAGCGTTGTACTTCATGCTTCGACCGGGTCTAGTTTGTTTGTTGAGGCTGATGATGTAAGATCACATTTTTATTATTCTAGTTATGTAGAGTGATATTATCTAAAGTTATCATATACTTTAATTTATCTGTTACATGGTTTATAGTATAGACGTATTATTGTTGATGATATAATACTTATTTTTTTTATTAAAAGTAATGTTTTGTGTTTGCTATAGGCATGTTTTTGTCATATTATAAATTATATAGTTATAAGGTTACCCAAATTTATTTTGTTAAAAACGATAAGGATACTAATCATTTTAAACTTGAATTTCCAACAATTTTATAGTCTATTTAAAGACAACTCAAAAACTTAATTTTGATAAATCATTTATATTAGGCCCTTGTTAATTTCAATTAAGACTTTTATTTTTATTTGATGGTAAAAGCTACTAGATTACGTGGACCTTATTTGAAGTTGATTGGATGAAACCCCACTTCGCATGTTCATTTTTATTTTTTCCTCTTCCACCCCTATTCAGTTTTGCACTCTCAGCGCTCTGTTCGCACATGATCTCTCTCTCACTTCCGTTGTAATTGCAAATTGTAAACTGAGTGTCCGTTGGGTTAACAACCCTTATTTTCTCTTAGTCTTTATTAAACGACAATCATAACCCCTACCTCTTTAATACTTTTGTTGCTTAATCTCTCATAAATCGAACAATCCTTTGCCCTACAACCATTTTCAACGATTCTCATTGATTTCATCAGCGATCAGTCACCCCTTTGAATTTTCAAATTCAATTTCAACAACCCAAGTAGAGTGCCTAAATCCAATTGATAGAAATACGAGTTTAAGGTCAAAATAATCATTTTTAAGTGTTATTCCTTCTAAATTATAATCAAATTCGTGACTCGAAATTTGATTCATTGCAGCGTTCCCTTTTAATCCCAAAAGAAGATCAAACTTTCAGTTATTATTCTTGATTACTAGTTTTGTGGAAGTCAACCTTAAATGTTTTAACTTTGTTCTTCATGTCTTACTTTCATAGATCTGTATAATACTGAATTTTAATACCCTTGTATGTTCATATATGTCTCGTGAATCATTTTCAATATGAAATAAACATTTTCGATAGAAATCGGATTTTTCATGAAAACTGGGATTTTTGGATTTTTCGGTACACTATAAATTCGACTTCATGTTTGTGAATACAAAACAATGGAGTTTTAGTATGAAAATTTCAGGCTAGGTTCTAAACATATTGATGCACCTTCTATGAAACAATTACGTCAAAAATCGATTTCTACGATTTAATGCGATTTTCTTAATGTTTCTATCCCGATCAGGGGAAAAAAGTTTAACGATGTCCGAATTTAGGGTATTTTCGGTACTGAGATTAACTCGGTTTGATCTAAAACTTTTACAGCATCATTTTATGTGCATCTTCAGTAAGTCTGTAAATTTTCAGAAGTTCTTGTTAATATTTGCTTACTGAAAATGTTTTGAGCGATAATACTGTATTTGAGAAAAAAAACAGTTTTTCGTAACAAAATAACAATCATGTTTTGGCAAACCAATCCACCTCTGAAAGTTATGAAATTTATTTTGTAAAGCCCTAGTATATTTAAGGTCAGCCTGTAAGAAGTTTAGGAATTTTAGGAAAAACCCTAGTTCGAGTTGTTGTAGTTTTACCGAGTCAGCGTGTAGTATTAGTTTCAGTTCTTGTATATCGTATCGTACCGAATAGATAGTGCTTTAGTTTCAAGAGTTTCTCTTTTGTAGTTATTTAGCTGGCGATCAAGTAAGTGGAATCTTACACTGCATAGTTTTTTTGCTGTGTCTGAAAAACATGTATTTAATTCTGATTTTCTTTTCCTTATTTGGTTATCATCTTGTAATGTAGTCATTGTGCTGTAATACTGTACTCTGAATAATAGTGTATTTTATGATTCTAAAATTCGATAATGAAATGTAATATAAGATATGAAAGATTACTGTATGGTCGCATAACGAAAAGTATTGTGCCGTTAGAGCCACGTACCCACCAAACCTCTGTATATGTGACCTTGTCCTTTGGGCGAGGGTCTCTGAATATGTTCTAGTTAATTATGTGGGAAGACAATTTATTGCAACTAGTTTCACCTTTTCGAAGGTGCAGAATGTTACTCGTGAGAAATGTCACATCTACGGACCTTACAAATCTCTTAAAATGCTCTAGTTAGTTATGTGGGAAGGTAATTATTGCAACATGTTCCATCTCTTCAAAGGTGCGGAATGGTACTTAGTGAGAAATGTCATTTATACGTACCTTACAAACTAACAACTCACCAACGGGCAATCTCTGTTCTGCTTTAGGTGTGGTGATGAGTTCCAACGGAAGTTGACCAGCGTCTCTGTAAAAAAAGTGATAAATGCTCATAATGAACGATAAGGGTATAAGTAAAACTTTGTATGATAGAATGGCACGCGTTGTATGTGATTGCTTGTGTATGAGGTTATGTATGTGAGGTTTTACTTACTAAGTATGTTTTATACTAATTCTGTTTTATTTTATAATTTTTCAAATGATGATAACAGTGATGAATAGTTTATTGTCGAAGAGGTCTAGAGTATCTGACAACGGACGAGAGTCATTGAATCTTGTTTTAAAGTCTTGGAAATTATTTACTTGATGTTATGTTTTATTTTAATTAACTCGTGAGACTTCAAAACACGAACTATATGGTTCTTGAATATTTTATGACATAAGAATTTTTATGTACCTAAAAATTTGATGAAGGATTTGATTTTCTATAAGATGCCATTTTATTTAGTACGAGTTAGTTTAAAAAATTGACCTAGCTTCGTGACGTTTTTGGTTAAATAATTTAACTAAAACTTGGTTAAATTTTTAGGATGTTATAGATGAAGTTAGATCTATTGTAGTTAAGTTTTCACATAAGAAAAAACTAAATTGAACAAATGTTCCCCCTAGCAAACATGTTCTTTCTAACTTTGGTAGGATTCGTCGCTCGTATAATTTTTCTTCTTCTGTAGAAATCAGAGTACCGTCAGTTTAGAAAGGTCTGACTCTGTATGTGATGGATGAGTTTGCTTTTTATGAATACCTGTTTAGGTTTGGACTTAGGTTTCCGTTGTAAACCCTTGTCAGAGATGCTTTATCTTTTTAAAACCTAGCTCCTTCCCAACTCCTGTCTGCCTTTTAAAGATACCTTCTATGCTTGATTGTACTCGGTAACTTGACTTGATTTAAGGTTGGACTACTTGAACTATGTGGTTGTAATAGTATAATTGAAGAAAGTCTCGGGGAATGTATGGGTAACCCAATAGTAATAGACATTGGCAAAAATAGTACTTCTTTGTCCATGGTGGTTGGAAATATGGTTGATATGAGAATCCTACTCAATTTCATGTTCAGACTTGCTACGGTAACTAGGGGTATGCAGCCGTCCTGAAAAACTCATCCCATCCTAAAAAACTATCCCAAACCGAACGGGTCATGATGAAATTTTTACTCTTGGCGGGATGAGACAAGACAAAATTTTTTTGTACCGTCCCAATTTCTTTATAAATAGTCTAAAATTTTTATTCTTTGTATATTTGACCTTCATTTTTTTTAGTTTAACCCTTATGTTTTCAATTTGAACCCTTTAATAAATTTTAACATTTTAATCTTTTGAACTTTAAACTCACGTTAATTTTTAACCCTTAAATTTTTACCCAAAATGTTCATCTCGTCCCGTCCCGAACCGTGTCTCATCCCGTCCAATCCCTTTCATTTTTTCTCCTCAACACGGGACTGGAAAAAATTGTCTCGTCCCGATCAGGATGAGACAAATAACCCCCAAAAATCGGCATGTCTCGTTCCGTGCACACCCCTAAAAGTAACTCTGGTTGAATGTTTTACCTTTCTTCGTCTTATCATCATAGCAGTCACTTAGAATATGTCATCTAACTTGTGTTTCTAACAGATCAAGCTGTCCAAAGTATAATTTCTTTGTTGACTAAGTCAAGGTTAAAAGTTTCAGGACTAGGTGCTCCGTCTGTTGATCAACTCACGTTGTCTAGCAAGATTTTTTTAAGCCTGAAATGCTCAAACTGTGAAAATGGTTTTGCGAGGATGGAAGGAGGCGTGTGATATGACCTTATGGTCCGTGCGAGGTTGGAGCTAGCATGAGGATGGTCCGTACGGCAGTGGAGCATGAAGTGGGCTCATATGGTTAATTACCCATTCGCTCTCCAATGACCTTCACCAAGGTTTGAGGGCGCTGCCAGTAGCTTTTGTAGAGATAATATATCTATGTCCTGGAACTCCTCTTTTGGATGTTCCTTAGAGGGATGGAGAGTTTAATATTGTTCACCGTCGGTATGATGAGGCCAGCCCTCCATCCTACCCTTTATTTGTATAAAACAAAAACAAAAACAAATTATCATGAAGCTAATTCAAAGTTAATTGTATCTCAATCTACTTAAGATTGTCCAGTTCATGAGAAATTTTTGGGTGAGGTGGCCACAATGTAGTTGGCTCCTCACGTGTGACACATGGTGGGAGAATCCACCACTTGGGAAGAAAATATCACCGTGTAGTATTGCGTAATATTTTTGTTTAGGAATTATTTTATGTAAAAGAATGGAAAAACATTTTTCTATTTGTTTCGTAAATATAGTACTCTAACAATATGTATATATTCTTATATCTTTCGAAAGTAAAAGAAAAACAGACCTTTTTAACAACAAATAGGGCATGTTTTTATTAAAAAAACACTTTGATTGTACTGTAAAATATTTAGGTAATATAATTAAATAATTTTTAAATTCGTTTGCATAAAAATAAACCTAAAATTAGTATATGATAGAAACTAATAAAAATTATAGAGGTAAAAATTAACACATATATAATTATAGAGATTAATACGATAGAGATAAAATTTTATAAATATATAATTTTTGTTCCGTAAAAATTAGTGTTTATTTAGCACATAATCAATAACTTTTGGTCAAGGATGGACGTAAATTTCTTGTCTGTATGAGACGCAGCTTCTTGGTTCAAATTTAACGTATTGCTTTGATCAGACTAATTGGTTTATTTGTATTTATTATTTTATTTTGATGACTTTAAGTAGAGAACTGGAAAAGACGCGTTAAGATTTGAAATGTAATTTCTAGTGGATAATGATATGTATGAATTTGAGGAATTGTATGATAATGTTATTAGAAATCTTTTTTATGTTTATCTTTAATGGTATGTCGATATCAGTATTTAATCTCATCTATTTACTTTTCTAATATGAAAGAAAGAAAATGCTATCAAATATATAAATATGTTGGACTATGAATGTATCTATAGGGGCCGTAAAATGTTACAATAATGATTTTCATAGAAGAAAAAATTGCCATAGTAAACTCATTAATAGCAGGCCTACAATGCTCAATAGATTTTCCTAACACAGCGGAATCTGAAAACGCCATGATAAAAAGTGTAGGACTTTTTAAATTGCTGGAGTTTTGAATACTATGTCATCTTCTTTCTCATTTCTCTTGTTGATAGGTATCATTTTATTCAGAAAATAGCGTCCACATAACTAACATTTACCAAAATGCTACCAATATGATTTATTACATTTTTTACCTGTATAAAAATACCCAATTATGTCTTAGTGCCTACAATTTCTCTTAGTTCATCTATGTCATGCGAAGTAACATATGTTGACTATACAAAAACATGATCAAGAAAGCAGTCCAAGTGCATTAGTTGGGTTTCTTTCGAGTAAATATAACTGCTATAGTTATGATTTCTTTCTCAAGTTGCCCAGCTAACTAATTTATCCTTCTAATATATGAAACTAATATTTTATTTAAGATAAGTCAATTTAATCACAATTTATGATGACAAGAAAAAATTATCAATTAATTCAATATTTTATTTCCAATCTTTTGAAAAGAAATAAAATTTTCTCTACGATCCAAATTTGTTTCTATATGATTTAATTTTCAAGAAAAAACGTAACTAAGAAGTCCCTATATAATAATTTAACAATTATCTATTACGCAAACTGGGATAGTGTTATTTATTTGACTTACCATTTTGATATATTCATTTACATCTATTCCTAACTGCTGACAGATAGTAGAAGTTCACATATTATCCTAGTTGTATTACTGTCATTCTGAAGCTCTTTAGGTCAAGTAGGTTTAGCTTCAACTACCAGTCAGTTAGAAACTAACCAATTGTGGTGTTTATGTAATTGTCTAGCTTAGAAGTTGTTATGTCCTAATTGATATAGTTTACGTATTACACTGATTGATATATATAGATATAGCGGAAGTAAAAGTCGTGAGTAAGCAGTTGAAGCTAAGCTCCTTTTTTGGCATTAAAGATCTTCGTCTTCTCATCTTCTTTCTCTCTATTTTCTGCTTCTACTTCAACTCTTACATGGTATAAGAGCTATTCTGACTCACGTCAATGGCTACAACAAATACAAGGGAATCAACCAGCAATGCCACAGATGATGTGTTTAGCAACACTCTAAACATCTCTCTATCTGTCAAACTTGATAGACACAACTATTTAATTTGAAAATCACAAGTGATGCCTGTTAATATCAGGCATGGGCTCAATGACATTGTTCTTAATGCATCCAACCAACCTTAGAAGAAGAAATTTGATGGAAGTATCAATCCAGTGTATACTAACTGAATTAGGAAGGATCAACTTTTCCTAAGTTGGCTAAGATTCTCCATGACAGAAGGAGTGTTAGGAATTGTGCTCAATATGGATCCTCAATAGAAGTGTGGACCTCACTTGAGAAAAGTTTTGTCTACCAATCTAAAGGAAAAAATGAAACAATTGAAGAACTCCCTGCAAGACCTCCCCAAAGGTAATCATTCTATCTTAGATACTGTGACAAACTCAGAGAAGTTGGAGATTCTTTAGGAGCTGCAGGGAAACCTATAAGCGATGAAGACATGATGATGTACATCATGAATGGTCTTGGACTAGAATTTGACCTAGTAATGGTCAATATTACCTCAAGATCTGATGAGATCTCAATCACGATGGAAGAAATGCAGTCAATATTAATGTGTCATGAGAGTAGGATTGAAAGATAAATGTCTACCAATGAGAACACTATCAAGATGAGTGCAAATATAGTGACAAATGAAGGAAACATGACATTCTTCAATGAAGGACAAAGAAATTTTATCATGAATCAAGAAGGAAACCAGCAAAACACTGGTTGCTCTCCTGCTCATCAATTCAAAGGAGGATTTTAAGGCAGGAGAGGTTGAAAAAGTGCGAGAGGGATTCATTTGCCAAGTTTGTAGCAAACCAGGGCACACATCCAATGTTTGCTATTTTAGGTATGAAATAAGGAGTGAAAATCAACAAAACAGCAACCAAAATTCTTGGGGCCAAGGTAATTCAGGTAATGGTCCATCTGCCTATATGGTAAACCAGCACAATTTCTCAAATACACCATCTACTTACATTGCTTCCCCTTCTGATTTTATTGCATCACCTAACTCTATCAGTGACCAAGCATGGTATCCAGACAGTGCTTCCACTAACCATGTAACCTCAAACCGTAGTAACCTAATCTTAGCTCAAGTGTACAATGGCTTGGAGAAACTAGCAGGGGGAAATGGTAAATGTCTCAAAATCTCTCATATTGGTTCTGCCCTATTACTCTATAAGTGTTTTCCTTAAAAACTGAATTCATTACTTAGAGTTGCTGATAAAAAAAGAATCTAGTTAACATATCTAAATTGACTAGTGATAATAATATATATGTTGAATTCCATGCTGACTATTATTTTATAAAGGACAAAGCCTCGAGAGCACTGCTTTTGCAAGGGATTCTGTAAAATGACCTTTAACTTTTGACTTATCCAAATGCTAGGAACCCTACTGCTCTAAATTGCTATGTTCCAATAGTCATTCATGTCATTGATGAGTCTGCTAGTATAAAATCTAGTAAGTACCGTATTGTTTTAACTAGATGTGTTTGTCTTGACTCTATTGTACCTCAAGTTGCAAAAAATGATTTTAATTCTAGTTCTAGGTTTGAATATACTTGTAAGTCAATTCATGGAAAATCTTACTCAAATAAAATATTTGATTCTCAATAACTTGTGTTCTGCTATTTTAATCAAGTAAGCATGCCTAAATCTGATTGCAAGTTAGTGCAATATAATGTGCATAATATGACTGATATAAACAAATGGCACCAAAGTATGGGTCATCCAGCTCATAACATCATCACTAAAGCCCTTAAACTTGCTCAATTCCAAATCCCTAACTCTAAACATGATTTTTGTTTTGCTTGTAAAAAAGGAAAAAAACCATGCCTTGCCATAACCAAATTCAGAATTAGTGTACTAACAACACTTAGAATTAATTCACACTGACCTTTGGGGACCTTCACTCATCTCTTTGATGTCTAGCAAGGCATGCCTTCTCTGGCTAGAACCTTGAATCCCGTCTGTGAGCATGAATACTCAGTAGACATCTTTCATTGATGTCTAGCCAGGAGTGCCTGCTATGGCTAGACCCTTGAATCCCGTCTGATGAGCTGAAGTGCTCGAAGAACACACTTTTTACCTTGATGTCTAGCCAGAGCATTGAATCCCGTCTGATGAGCTGGAGTGCTCGAAAAACACACTTTTTACCTTGATGTCTAGCCAAGTATTCTTGCTTTGGCTAGACCCTTGAATCTTATCTGACGAGCAAGGCTGCTCGACATACATCACTTTTTACTTTGATGTCTAGCCAGGCGTTCCAGCTCTGGCTAGACCCTTGAATCTCATCTGACAAGCTGGGATGCTTGACAGACATCACTTTATTCTTTGGGTTCTAGCCAGGCATTCATGCTCTAGCTAGACCTTTAAATTCTCTCTAACGAGCTGGGATATTCGTACAGACATCACTTTTTGCCTTGTTCCTGACTTTCAGGTTAGAATACCTTGCCAGTCATCATTTTTTATTTAATCCCAACTGTCAGGTTAGAAGAACTCGCCAGTCTATTTTTTGAATCTCAACTATCGGGTTAGAGCACCTCATCAGTCATCATTTTTTGTTTAATCCTGACTAACGGGTTACACCACCTCGCCATTGATCACTTTTTATTTAATCCTGACTGTCAGGTTAAAGTACATCGCCAGTCATCACTTCTTGTTTAATCCTGACTGCCGGGATAAAACACATCGCCAATTATCACTATTTGTTTAATCCCAATTGCTGGGTTAGAGTACATTGCTATTCATCACTTTTTATTTAATCTCGATTGTCGGGTTAGAGCACATCACCACTCATTACTTTTTAATACTCCATCGTACTTTGTAAAGGTGTTGATCATTTCCTTTACTCTAAACGAACTGTTCCCAAAATAAATCTTGTGCAACTTATGTACATTTATAAATTCATACCTTCCAGTCTTGTTGCCTCCTTCAGGATAACAGTATCCTAAAATCCTAATTAGCTTCATGATTATGGTATACCCATGAAGAAAAATGGGCTCCTCATTTCTCAAGTCGCGTCTTTGCAACGAGGGTAGAACCTCCCGAGCTCCACATTTTACCCATGGGCAGATATGGGTTTGACTTGACCATTCCTCCCTGGTGGTTCAGGTGGGAGTACAACTAACCATCTTGGCCCTTCAAGTCTTTCCTGGGTGGTATGCCGGTCAAAGGCTCCTTTCCTGTGGGTTGATATGTCTTGCACGGCTTGAGAGGAGTACAACATGATCCTCTTATTGGGGTTTCATGTCTCCACTTGGCTCGTGAGCCCGTGTGCCGATCTTGTCAAGGCTTTCATCCCAATGTTTCACTTGAAGTAGGGTTTGGGAAGTGGAAGATGAGTTTCCTAGGTTTGTATCTCACCTGTGGTGGGGGGGATGATCCTAGACCCATTCATGTGTACTGCATTTCTCCTGTACTAGAGCTTTACGAAACCATTGATGGCCAAGAACGGCACTGGGGGTTTCGACAAAGGGTGGTCTATCGATAATTTCCTCTACCTCCCGTCGTTACTCATATACTACACTTGGAGGGTCCTTTGGGGGTCTTCGCCTTCATTTACTCTCTAGTTAATTTGTTCTCCTTCTTCGTCTTATGGTGATAACCCCAACCAGAACCTTACAAAGGAGAGTCCAGCCATCCTCAGTCTAGCTTCATGTTGGTCTCAACTTCATTAAGAGGCCCTCTCTCTGAGTCAGGAGGTCATCTTGCCCTTCCCTGTGTGATTTTTCCGAAGGGTTCCATGAATGCTTGGCGATTCTTCTAGTGAGTCTTCAAGTTGTAGGGAAGGACCATTTCTGTGTAAGAGACTGTTATGACTCGAACAATGACTGGCATGTCTTTCCTCCCCTTCTTGGTTACCTTGGTAATTACACCTTCCATGTCATTCTTCCTTTTCCGGGTGATTTTCATGGTGAAAGGAGGTCCTTCTTCTAACACGGGGAAAAGTGGGTCCCTCCTTTTGTCCCAGACTTCATCGGTGTAGAGTACTAGACCTGTTCTCTCATTCAGGGAATAAAAGGGTTTCAAGTACTTTGAATATAAACTGCATTGCAGTCGTTCCCACAGGCGGTGCCAACTGTTAAAATTGAAAACTTCAACAGTGAGGTGGCGTGCAATCTCCTCTCCGCATAAGGAACCTCTTAGGCGGGAACCTGCACAACACAGACAAATAACTCTAAGGCAAAGAGAACCGGGGGTGGTTTACTCATTGAAGAGCTTCGATGCCGAAGTCACTACCCTGGAGAATTTTTGGCATAGTTTCCTTAGGGCAGTGAAGGCATACCTTGTACCATTTGTAGATGGAGTATTTATACCTAAAGCTTTGGAGGAGGAAGCGTGTCAAAGAAGGTGTCAAAGAAGTGCGTCGAAGAAGCCTCTTGGAGGGGTGTTAGAGAAGTTTTGCGAGACACAAATCCTGTCTTGATTGTCGTTAATTGGACGGAAGGGAGGCGACTTTGACATAAAGCGATAAGAATTTATTGTTGATGTACTTTTGAGGTGTTGGTTCGGAGGTTAATCTGACATTCTATCACGACGATTGAACATGTTGAGCGCTATTTTCGGCGTGTAATGATGGGCTTACGCTCGGGATTATTCGAGTTCCCCTTGCGTGCTCAAATCTTACTCTCACATGTGCTTGGGTCTGTGTAACCCGAGCACCCTTGATAATGGTCAACTCATTTCCTTTGAAACTTCCCTCCAGAAGCTCCCTAATGTGGCGTTACATGTCTTGTTGGATCGTTGGTGCTTAGAGAAACACGCAGAACAAACATCTAAACAATTTGTTACTTGTGCTAAGGAGTTTCAGTAGTATCTCCAAAGAAGTAGTTGAAATCCACGACAATCCATTCTTTAAGATTTTCACCAAACATAGTATTATAATTCTTCAAAATCATCCAAAAGCCACACTTCTCATGTAATTTCCCAGCCAATATATTTGCCCATTATCTACTAAACTGACATTTTTGCTCTTTTTAAATAGGTTATCACATTGCCACTACCTTTTCTTTGTCAAATACATTGCCACTACTTGGGTTTAAAGGAGCTTATGTAATTGCAACAGATTTTCTATTTCAAATTGCAACAATCACCATGTGAATAAGGGCTCTCTCATCTACATCTATTTTACTCCTTATTCACCCATTGATGACTGACCGACGCCCTTCACCATTTGATGCTCCTTGAACAATTTTTTATCATTTTGAAACAGTTTGTTTTGCATTTTCTAGGGTTTTCCATTGTAGAACTCTATAACTTTTGTTTTCTTTCTTCTTTTTGGACTTGAAGCCTTCGCAATTTCGGTGGAGTCTCCTATTGAGGTGAAATATATAACTTCTCATTCTATTTCACTAATCTCGTATAACATATAATAAAATAGATGTATAAGATGAGAATTGAGGCTAATGATATACGGGATTCAACATTGGTCGAATTTTGCGATTCATTCATGCCCGAATTCGATGGTTCAACCATGGTTGAGCATGGCGATTTGGTTATTGCTGAATCAAACTGTCCAAGCAGTGTAGTTCATGTTTCGGCCATATCTAGTTTGTTGGTTGAAACTCATGAAGTTGGATCTACTATAGTTAGGTCTTCGCATAAAAAAACAGAATTGAACCATGAACCTAATTTCCCCTGCAAACGTGTTCTTTCAGACCTTGGTAGGATTCATCGCTCGTACAATTTTTCTTCTTTCATAGAAGTTAAACTACCTTCTCGTTTAAAGAGACATGACTATATAGGTGACAGATGACTTTGCTTTATGGATACCCGTTTGGGTTTAGGCTTATATTCTCTTGCTAACCCTTGTCAGAGATGCTTTATCTTTTTACAACCTAACTCCTTTCAAATCTTTGTCTGCCATTTGGAGAACCTGCTACGCTTGATTGTACTTGGTAGCTTGACTGGAGTTAAGGTTGCGCTAACTAAATTGCATGGTTCTTATAGTATAACTAAAAAAGTCTTGGCATATGGTCCCTATAAATTAAAAAAGTCTTGAAGCATCTGTATGGACAACCCAATACTAATAGACACTAGCAAAAATAGTACTTCTTTGTCCGGGGGTTGGGAATATGGTTTTGATGAGAATCCTATTCAGTTTCACATTCAAATCTTATAGATACTATATTTTGTCTAGTTTAATACTTTAAAAATATACATTATATTTTTTGTCCATATACTAATCGAAGATGTGTATGATTTGAAAAATAACACAAAAACTAAAAATAAGAAAAAGAGTCCAAGGACTAAAAATAATTAAAAAATGAGCATAAAGACTAAAAGAAAAAAAACAGTGGAACTCTAATTGCCTATAAATGGAAATGAGGTCTTCACTTGAAGGAGGTGATTTTTTGGAGAGAGAAAGAGAGGTTATTTTGGAGAGAGAAAGAGAGTTCTTGAGAGAGAATGAGAGGATATCTTTTTAGAGAGAGTGTGTGTGAGAAATGAGAGAGATTCCTAAGATAAAAAAATAGTTTACATTTCTATTCACATATTCATCTTCTCTCTTTATTTTTTAAGATATATTAAATTTTTGTACATTAGCTAACAACATTATCTTGTTATTTATTTTTCATCCTCTCTCATTCATACTCATGTAGTGCATAGTCTTTGTTTTCTTTTCCATATATAAGTGTTTGTTCATTCTTCTTCGTCTTTTACTCTTAATCTTGAGGTTTATTCTCGTGCATTGATGATTTTCTTACAAATTTGATAATGAGATATGTTTGTCATCAACTCAATCAATCAATAAGAATGATGATAAAATCTTTGAGTGGTGCAAAATTAACTCAATGTGAATCAACACTTTAATAGGTTGACTGTGTAAATTTGATGCAAACAAATCCTCTATGATAATTTCTCATAAATAAAAATACATAATATAGAGAGATAAACATCTATATAAAGATTATGCAAATATTTGAGTTTTGAAATTTTTTAATATTCTCACAAGTCTTTTCATTTTTTTAGATCTTGTTGCTATTTTAGTAACACTTGTTTGAACTAGTTATCATCAATGACCAGTTATTTGTTATTTGATTAGCAATGAAGGAAGAAATGAATAATGATAATTAATGAACTAAGTAGTCCAAAAAACGGGTATATTTATATCCCCCAAAAAAATTCTATTTTGATATTTTATTGATAATTGTTTTACATGACGCTAGGTTTAATTAAGTACCGTCCATAATATTTACTATTTGACTAGCAATTGGTAATTAGTAGACTACTTAGTAAAAAATAAAGAATATACTTGTACCAATTATGTATTTTAATATATATACATATATACATATACATATATACATATATACATAGACATAGACATATACATATATACATATACATATACATATACATATACATATACATACACATATACATACACATATACATATACATATACATATACATACACATATACATTTACATATACATATATATACATATACATACATATATATATATTTTGAAATTTTACATGTACATAGTTAAAATTTATTTAAACATAAAGGATTTAGTATTTATTTATTTATAATCTAATATTATATTATGTAATTTAAAAAAAAAGAGTTTGTACAGAGGATGATGTCACCCTCTTGACACATGGTGATATCACCCTGGATGGAAATTTAGAGGGTGAGTCATCCCCTTTCTTTTTATTATTTTTTTGTTTTGTTTTCAATTTTATTTTCCCTCTTTCTTTTCATTTATTTTTATCTTTTTTTATATATGTTTAATTTATATTTACTTTATTTCACATCCTTTTCATTTCTCTTATTATATATGTTTTTCATATTCATTTTCTACGTTACGCTTCCATACTATGTCATTCTACAACTACATGTGATTCTAATTTTTCATCTATTTATTTATTTTATATAACTTTTCTTTACATCTTTATTTATTTAACACCCTTATATTATCATGTTTAAAATGTGATTCATGTTTAATTCATCTATAACAACAAATATATGTATGTGATTTATGTCATATTTACTTGTAATAACATTATATTCTTGGGTCATAAAATAAATGTAAATTTAAATCATTTTATCTTTATCATAATTTTTACTAAAATCATGATGAAGGACTTTGAGAATTTTGGGATACTAAACTTCTCGAACTACTGAGGTGAGAAGTAATTTTTGGGATACCACCAAAACCTCCAATAATGCTTTGATTTTTTAAAAAATAATAAAAATAAAAAATAATTTGTTTTTAAATGATCTTTGTACCACCCATTAAAAGTCATTTACTTTATTTTATTTTATGATACAAGACATACCTAGTGGGACATTCAAAATTGAACTTTTTTAACATTGTTTCTAAAAAATATATTTTGGATAACATTTGATTAAATTGGGTAACCATTTTTCATAATGGGTGTTGTATGGTGTTAATACATTCCTCATACGCAAACGACTCCTGAACCAGCTTTAAATTTTTGTAGACTAAAATATTTTATTTTAAAATTGGGTAACCAATCACACCTTAAAATTATTGGTGGCGACTCTGAATTTCTTTTCTCCACAAATGAATTTTCAATCGTCACTCTGCGTCGCACGAACATTGCTACAGCTTGGCAACTCCACCAGGGACACAATTGGTCTGAACATTTTTAGATCGATACAGAGTCAAGCCAAAATTTTTATCATATGCTATCATTTTGTGTGGTTCTTTGTTTGTTTATTTGATTTATTATTTTTCATATTCATGCTTCCAATTGTATATAGTTCATTTTTTATGAAGTATATCTCTTTATATAATTTCTAACTTCACACACAAACGTTAGCCATATACCCAGGTTTTCCCTTTAGGATTAGTGAATAAGCAGTGGAATGCCTTCGTTGAATTACGATTCTCGTGCAGGCTCATGAAATTTCTCGCTCAGGCTGACCCTTTCGGGATAAAGTTTGGGGGGCCATGTACTCCATTTGGATAACAGTGTGGACAATCTGAGAGCCTATTAAGATATTTGATAACCCAACCACATATGAATTTGGTTTTTAGAGCCCATCTCATAACCAATGTTTGATAGAAATAGAGATTCTTCTTAAATATTGTATCATGATTAACTTTGTCTTACACTACTTAAACGTTTCTTTTCTTCCCCATTGTTTCACTTCTGACTTCGTCTTTATTTTTTGCATACATGCATCATGCTGCGTAATAGGGATTGTAAAGAAGTATTCAATTCATTCATATTTTAAAGATGTTTCACCTTTAAGACAATTTATCTTACTCCTACAATTGAAGAATATCAAGCCCTATTGAATGTCCCGCTATAAAACATGGATAAGGTTTATAATTATGACAAAAAACTCACATTGAATAGAGCTTTATCCAAGCTCTTGGGTACTGTCCATACATCTGAGATTGAGAAAATGCTTAAAGTTAAAGGGGAAATGAGCGTGTGCCGCTAGATTACCTCCTAGATCCTATCCAAAATATTTTGAAGGAAGATAAGGGTATGGCTCTTTATACTCTGTGTATTTATGGCACCGTATTGTTTTCAAAGATTCAAGGTTATGTGGATGATAAAGTGATAAAAATGTTCCCTCAATTTGAACATGGTATTAACCCTATTATCTCAGTTCTCGCTGAGACTTTTTGTTCCTTAAATCACATACGAGTGCTCGGAAAAGGGAAGTTCATCGGCTCTCCATCTCTTTTTTGTAGTTGGATTCTTAGCCATCTAAGATATCCACCAGATTTCAAATGTCCTCAAGTTAATTTTCCAAGTCCATGGATGAAGACGAGAATCCCCATTGTAGAATTTAGAATGAACAAATTGAATCTGCAGTTTCCTACAAAAGGGGCATGGCTCTCACACCTATCAAAGTTGAAAAATGAGGATGTTATCTGGAAAGCCCACTAGATGTCGTTGACATCGATGATCTACACATGTGGTGACTTCCAATGGGTCCCAGTCCTAGGACCATAGAGATGTACTAGTTATGTTCTGCTAATAGTACTCCGTCAATTATACATGAGACAATTTGTCCCTGTTACGCACGCATTGAAGGACATTGAGATTAGTTATGATTCTCAAGATATTGAACAAAAACTGCAGCAACTGATTGGAGTTTAGAAAATAATGAGAAGGTTACAAAATGAGAAGAACTGCATGACCTGCACAAAGGAGTATGAATCGTGGCTTGAGAGTAGAGGTAAAGTAATCATTGCCTTATTAATTAAGGATTTACAACTATATAAGTTACCAGAAGATCATCAAGAGATTGTTAAAAAGGAGGAGCAAGATGAGTTATATGAAGAGCGTAAAAAGAATTTAGCTCTCTGGGAAGAAAACAGACGCCTAAAAGTCGAGGTGAATTTATCTAACAAACACATGATTGAAGCCGAAAAACAGCTCATAGATTTGAGAAACAAGGTTGAGGATCAAGAATATCTTAAGCGGAAAAACTCAGAGTTGGGAACTAATACTCGCCAACTGAATAATAAAATTAGATATATGGAAGAAGACAATGAGAATTTGCGAGGGGTAATCTACGAACAAGAGGATCAAATCATAGTTAGAAAGGAAAAATAAGCTTGTACAAGAGGTTTTAGAAGAGGTGAATGGGACTAAGAAAAATACGTACATCATTGAGTTAGAAGAACAATATGACTCAATACGATGAATCGCTGATAATTTACAAGTTCATTTAGAGAATCAAAAAATTAGGAAGACCAAGTTAATAAATGATTGTGAAGAACTATTTAAAGTCATCGCGAGCCTCGAACACCAAGTTAGAGTTTATCAGAACGTGGCAGAGAAATTGTCAAGAAACAACGATGCTAATGTCAATGCACTGAGATATGATTACCAATTGCTGTAATAAGAGTAGGACTTGATTCGACAATGATATGAATAGGTTGTGCAATGGCTGAAATACATGGTTGCGAGAGAAAATATTTTGGCGGAAGAAGCATCATTTTTGAAAAGAAGTGTTTTACCCATCCATCCTAATGGGGATAACTTGTCTAAGTTTTTGGAAGAAATCAACCAGGATTTGGGTCATTTTAATCATTTTGTGTAAATTCATATTACGAAGTAATTGACTTCTATATACTCAAATGTAGTGGATGGCTCTACTAAATTGAATGAAATTGAGTACTTTAGGACTTTCACTTTGCGCAGTATTATTTCTCATGCATAAATTTACTTTCATTATTATTATTTTCATTATTATTTCATTAGCAAAATCTACCATCTCATTGTTTTATTTTTATTTATTTTAAGAAAACTTTTCAAAGATAGCTCGTCAACTTCGATATCCCTATTGAGCACGAGCTCAAGTTAGGGTCATGGACGAGCAAAAAAGAAATCAATCGTGAGAGGAAATGAAAGAGAAATTAGGGAGCTGAAAGAGCAAATGACCAGAGTCCTGGAATTCCTTGCCGCCAGTAAGGGAAAAAACTTGTCTTGAAAATACGCAAGGGGCTCAATCATCACAAAATCAACTGCCAAACGATACTCCACCTTACCTTCATGGGTTCACTCCAGCCTATCAACATCATCAGACTGATCAATTTTAACATGCTTCACTACCAGTAAATATCTAGCACTATCCATTTCCAAATGTCCAAGAAATGATGCAGACAGGGAAAATTGGGTACAACCCATCCACAATGGCACCTAGCCACGACCAAGCTTTCATTCCACAAGGCGAACTCGCTAATGAGCCAATCATCATAACCGATGCTGATGACCCAAAGGTGTGGAGGCGTGTTACCAAACCAAGCGAATATCCTATGTCGAAAGATAAGCTATACTTTCTAGAGGAGAGATTACGCGCCATTGAAGAGTCAGATGTAGAGGGTACCATTGATGCCACCTGATTATATTTGGTCCTAAATGTAACCATTCCACACAAATTCAAACTACCTGAGTTTGAAAAAATATGACGGCAGTAAATGCCCGAGAAGTCATCTTATTATGTATTGCAAAAAGATGGTTGTTTATGCAAATGATGATATGTTGCTGATTCATTTCTTTCAAGATAGCATGACAGGGGGTGCATATCCAATTGGATAACCAACATATTCGGAGGTGAAAATATTTAGCTGATGCTTTCTTAAGATAATACAAGTACAATATAGACATGGCTCCTAATTGTCTGGATCTACAAAGGATGGAGAAGAGGCCTACTGAAGGCTTCAAAGAATACCTGTAAAGGTGGAAGGAATTAGCTACTCAAGTACACCCCCTTTGTCAGAAAAAGGAGATGGTTGCAATGTTTATTAACACTTTGAGATCTTCATTCTATGACAAAGTGATTGGAAACGCTTCATTCTATATTGATTGGTGAAATGATTGAATATGGGGTAAAGAGTGGAAGAACTTCAAAAGTCGTATCAGATACATCATCCGTAAAAAAGGGGTCGTCGTGAAGTAAAAAGAAGGGGATATACAGAAGATCAATTTATGGTACTCATCATAAGCTGCGACCTGAGGTTGAGATTTCGAAAGTATAGTGAAGAGTCCAAATCTGTGACATCATATGTGACAAATACCTCACAAATTTTGTGCAATTATCACTCTCAACAATCAACATTTCAAAACAACCTAAGACCCGATTTCAGACTACCGACTCACCAGTAAAATGTTGGTCAGGCTGATCAGCCTTTGAGGGGAAATACAAATAATCAACATTTTGTCCAATATGATCCAATCCCAATGTCATATACGGAACACTTACCACAATCGATATGGAATATAATCAATTGATGTCGATTCCTTATAAACCTCTCCAGCCACCATACCCAAGGTGGTATGATCTGACTGCTCGCTATCATTATCATGTTGGGGTTGTGGGGCATTCGACTGATAATTACATGATATTACAAGGTAGAGCACATGCATTGATCATGGATGGATGGTTGAATTTCAAAAAGGTTAATGGGAACCCATATATCAATTATAACCCTCTACCAAATCATGAAAATCCTGCCATAAACGTAATTGAGGACTATCTTTCATATGAAAAGAAGGATATGGCAGATGTGAGTATGTCAATGAGATACTTTTCAATCTTCTTTCTAAAGCGGGGTACATCTACCCATCACGCTCAAAGGATGAAGGCATTTCTAAGAAGCATATGCATGACTTTGATTGCTTGTTTCATAAGAATGTGACTGGACATACAATTGAGGAATGTGTTGATTTTAAAATGAAATGAAAAGGTTGTTGGATGCAAAGATACTTACAATAAGTCATAAAGGAGAAAGGGAATAACAGGAAGATGACTCTTTAGTTCTCATGATAACTAAAGAATCGTCTGAAGTAAATGTTGAAGTGTCATCCTATATCCCAAAACCTCTCACAATACATTACGAGAAAAAGTCAACTCGCACCATTATGTCTTATGCTCCAACGCCCATCACATCCCAATACTGGGTGCATTTTCTTACAAAGATTCAAGAGCAGTACCATGGATGTACGAATATGAGGTTATTGCAAGCAGTAACTACAAAACTCAAGTGCTAAATCCGTTAGACCTCGATCTTCCCATAACTAATATTTCGAGAGTATGTGGGATGGCGAGGAGTGGCAGATGCTACGCTACCTAGATGTTTTGAAAATGGATGAAAGTGACAAGTTTGAAAGGAAAAGGAAAGGGAAAGCCAAAGAAAGCAGTGGTCATGAGCTCCAAAAAGATATGTATAGCAGCAAAGTAATAGACCCGGATATAATGAAAGGTACAGAGAAAGAAAGAGTAGTGTCTGAAGAGGAAGGATGTGACTTTTTAAGCTCATCAATAGAAGTGTGTATAAGGTGATAGAACAACTAAACTACTAACATGCTCGCATATCTTTACTGTGACTTTTTCTTAATTCTGAACCGCATCGCCAGGCAGTATTGAAGGTTTTAAATCAAGCATATGTCTGTCGTGACATTATAGTGGAGAAGTTGAGTGGAATTGTGGAAAATATTACCGCACCAAATTTTATCATTTTCATAAATGATGAAATCCCTGCCGATGGTACTTGACACACCAGACATCTACATATATTCGTGAAATGTACATATTATGTAGTTGGAAAAGTATTGATTGATAACAACGTATCTCAAAATGTAATGCTAAGATCCACACTAGCAAAGCTCCCTGTGGACGCGACAAATATGCGGTCGAGCATGATTATAGTAAGAGCATTTGATGGTACCCGAAGAGAAGTATTCGGAGACGTAGATGTACAAATCCAAATCGGGCCATGCCTATTCAATAATTTTTTTCAAGTGATGGACATAACTCTAGCATACAATTTTCTTTTGGGTTGACCATAGATTCACTCTTCTAGGGCAGTACCGTCTTCCTTACATCATAAGTTGAAATTTATAATGGATCATAAACTCATTTATATATATATGGAGGAAGATTTACTGGTATCCAAGCCGGCCACCATGCCATATGTTGAGGAGGCAGAAGAGGCATTAGAGTGTTCATTTCGATCATTTAAGATTGTGGGCATCATATTTGTTGCTAGTGAGAAACTCACTCCAACGCCAAGCCTATCAAAAGTATCTCAGATGGTGGCAAAGTTGATGATAAAGGGGGGTACAAGCTAGGCAAAAAACTCAAGAGTGAGCATCAAGGCATAAATAAGTTAATCGATTGGGATAAGAATGAGCAAAGGTTTGGGCTTCGATATAGACTGACCGAGGGTGATAGAGGGAGGGTGGAAGTTCAAAAGAAATAAAAGAGAATTGCTAGGCTCGAAAATAGGAAATTCGATATGAAAATGGCAATCATACCTCATATTTCTGAATCATTCAGAAGTGGATGAATTTCATTTGAAGAACCGGTTATAGTATAACAATATGACCTTGAAGATGATATGGCCCAACTTTCAATATCCAAAATATTAGAAAAATCATCAAGTCCAAGTACTAAACACTTGGTTTCTCGATACGATTCATTCATGACCTTAACAATTGGGATGTCACTGAGCTGCCAGTACTTCTTGTGGATTTTCATGAGTAATGTGTTAATGCCAAATAATGATTCTGCCTAATGTCTTAGGAATTTCATTGTTATGTGCCTACATTTTCTTTTGTTTCATGTCATCTCTTTGAATGAAAGGTTAAAAAATTATTATGTTTCCGTCTGTTAATGATAAATACAATTCCAATCCTTTTTTTCTTCTTCTTCCTCTTTTTGTTTACTTTTTTTTCATTTCTGAAATGTTGTTCATACTCATGCATTGTTTATTCTCTTTTCTCTCCCTTTCATCCAATAATCTGATTCAAGTTTGATAGTGGTGATTTTGAAAATAAAAGCATAAGAAATAACTTCAATAATCTCATTTTTAGCATAGTGTCAGATGAAAGTGATGAAGATAATTTGAACCATCTCTAGAAATGTTGAGAATGGTAGAAGTGGATGATAAAATAACTCAACTTTATCAAGAGTTAACGGATGTGATAAATTTGAGATTGGATGGAGAGATAAAATAAGTCAAAATCGGCACTTCTATGACAAGCGAAAATTGTCAACAATTAATTAACTTACTCAAGGAGTACATGGACATCTTTTCATGGTCTTACCTTGATATGCCACTTCTAAACATTGATATCGTGATCCATCATTTTCCGCTTATGCCCGAAAGTAAACTAGTGTGATAAAAGTTACAGAAAATTAAATCAGACATGCTGGTACAAATCAAAGAAGAAGTTAAAAAGCAAGTAGATGTGGGTTTTCTAGAAGTAGCAAAATACCCTGAATGGGTTACTAACATAGTCCTAGTGCCAAAGAAAAATGGAAAGTAAGGATGTGCGTCTATTATAGAGACTTAAATCGGGAAGCCCCATGAATAATTTTCTATTATCCCATATCAATGTCTTAGTAGATAACACTATAGGGCATTCAACATTCTCTTTCATGGATGATTTTTCAGGATATAACCAAATCAAAATGGCTCATGAAGACCATGAAAAGACTACTTTTATAACTTTATGGAGTATATTTTGTTATGAGGTCATGCCATTTGGTTTAAAGAATACAAGGGTGACATATCAACGGGCAATGGTAACACTGTTCATGATATGATGCATAATGAACTTGAAGTGTACGTTGACGATATGATCACCAAATCTCTTCAAGGGGAAGATCACATTGTCACTCTGCGGGAACTATTTGAATGGTTGAGAAAATTCCAACTAAATCTTAACCCGACAAAGTACATTTGTAGCAAATTCAGGGAAACTACTTGACTTTGTCATGAGCAAGGAAGGAATAAAAATTGATCCTGACATTGTTCGAGCCATCATTGATATGCCATAACCTCAAACTCAAAAGGAAGTTAGAGGTTTCTTAGAGAGATTAAATTACATAGTTCGGTTCATCTCACAGCTAACTGCGACTTGTGAACCTATCCTTAAACTTTTTCGTAAAAGTGATACAGAAGGATGGAATGATGATTGTCAAAATTCTTTTGAGAAGATCAAGCAATACTTATAAAATTCACCTATACTTGTTCCTCCAACTCCGGGGCATCCACTCATTTTGTATCTTACAGTAACAGAAAAGTCTATGGGTTGCGTACTCGGTCAACATGCCTCTAGAAGGAAAGAATAATCAATATACTATTTAAGTAAAATATTCCACTACTACAAATGGGTTTTAGATGACATCAAGTTATTGTAATTAAACTTGTCATGTAAAAAAAGGCTGTGGAGTGTAAAAAAATTGATGTTTGGCTAACATGACAGGTTTTACATTAACTGTTATAAATATATTACCTAATATGACACCTATTCTTTTTCACTGTCATTAAATTTTCTTTAATTAAAAATTTTCATTATATATACTCCCATAAATAACCCTAAACCTTTCATTTCTCTCAAACTTGCAACGCCATCTCCCTCTCCCTTCATCCTAGTCACCGGCCACCATCGTCACCGACCATCATCGATGAGGTAAGTAGAGGAGCATCACGTGCGATCTATTACGTCACCGTCTTCATCTTGGAGATAATCTCATGGCTAGATCTACGTAGGTTGATTCATCGAGCATGTTTTGTCGAGGTCAGCTTGCTTTACATTTTCTTTTTTACCTTTTGATTTTTAGACATGATTTAACAATTCTCATGTTATACCCAATTCCTATACATGAGGATGTCTCTAACCATAGGTATGTAGATAAACTTATTGAAATTTTCAAGTTAGATAATCTATTTTGTTGGTAATACATATAACTTTCAAGTAAGATATATGATGTTCTAGTTCATTGTGCTGTTGTGTGCTTAGAATTCAATTATGATACTTTTTCTTTCTACAAAACTTGTCATGTAACAATTCTCATGTTACCCAATGCCTACACCTTGAATCTAATATATATATATATATATATAACTTTTATTCTTTGGCAGTTCTGTTGCTTTAGAAGACCCTGACTTTTTAATTCATCATAGAGCAAAAAGCTCAATGGAGTATTCACAAAAGGTTGTTCTTCGTGCAGGTGATTCACTTTTCATTCTTGAAGGCTGGTAAGTGGTAAGGTTTAAATTTCACATATGCCTTAAATAATGTTCTCATGTAAGGGTCTCCCCTTCTACTTTCTATACGAGTTTAGTCTCATCTTCGAGATTTTTGAAATAGTATTTCCTCTGTTTTAAAAAAGATGATACCTCTCTCTCTCTCCTCACCACTTTGTTTCTCTCTCTCCCCCCACTCTAATAATTGTTGCCCAAAACTTCTAATAGTGCGTTTATCATTCTCGGAAGCTTTAGATGGATATTCCCCATTCTTTATATACTACATGAGGTCCTAATACCATGGTCTTGTGTCTGGCTCTTCTTCAATGCTCATACAATAAACAGGAAAATCTCACTTCTTAATTTTTATGGGTTGAACTTCTTCCTTAAAGTCTGCGACAAACATGGACGCTAGAATTGCCAGTGCATCTGCAATTTGATTATTCTCTCTGGGTATATGGTCAAATAAGATCACTTCAAAAGTTCAAGTTAACTTAGTTACGTGTTTCTATAAGGTACCAGCTTGGAGTCTCGCCTTCTGGTTACACTCAAATAAGAACTCGCCTCCAATCATTTGGTAAAATAATCTATAGATACCAAATTGAAACGATGCCCGTTAGAAGCTTTGACATGTAAAGGGGATTCTAGAGTCAACCAATGATGTCCATGCCCCACATAGAGAATGACCAAGGTACGGCCATGACATGTAAAGTGGATGCGAGCACATGAATTTTATCCTCAGAAATTTAACATTTATGACATTTCTTGGCGTACTTGATGCAGTCAGATTCTAGAGTCAACTAATAATATCTTGCTTAAAAGATTTATTTAGCCATCATATATCCATTAGCATGAACACGACAAATTCATTTGTGATTCCTGTATGATTTGATTAGCTTACCTTGTATCAACACATCTTAAAAGCACCATATCATGATTTCTTTTGTATAGTACTTCACTGTTCAAGATGAAATCCATGGACAAACTTCTAATAGTGCGTTTATCATTCTCGGAAGCTTTAAATGGATATTCCCCATTCTTTATATACTACTTGAGGTCCTAATAGCATGGTCTTGTGTCTGGCTCTTCTTCAATGCTCATACAATAAACAGGAAAATCTCACTTCTCAATTTTTATGGGTTGAGCTTCTTCCTTAAAGTCTGTGACAAACATGGGCGCCAGAGTTTCCAGTCATCTGCAATTTGATTATTCTCTCTGGGTATATGGTCAAATGAGATCACTTCAAAAGTTTGGGTTAACTTAGTTACGTGTTTTTATAAGGTATCAGCTTGGAGTCTCGCCTTCTGGTTACACTCAAATAAGAACTCGCCTCCACCCATTTGGCAAAATAATCTATAGATACCAAAATGAAACGATGCATGTTAGAAGCTTTGACATGTAAAGGAGATTCTAGATCAACCAATGACGTCCATGCCTCACATAGAGAATGACCAAGGTACGGCCATGACATGTAAAGTGGATGCGAGCACGTGAATTTTATCCTCATAAATTTGACATTTATGACATTTCTTGTCGTACTTGATGCAGTCAGATTCTAGGGTCAACTAATAATATCTTGCTTAAAAGATTTTTTTAGCCATCATGTGTCCATTAGCATAAAAACCACAAATTCCTTTGTGACCTTCCTTAATGATTTTGTTCGCTTACCTTGTATCAACACATCTTAAAATCACCATATCATGATTTCTTTTGTATAGTACTTCACCGTTCAAGATGAAATCCATGGACAAACTTCTAATAGTGCGTTTATCATTCTCGAAAGCTTTAGATGGATATTCCCCATTCTTTATATATTGCTTGAGGTCCTAATACCATGGTCTTGTGTCTGGCTCTTCTTCAATGCTCATACAATAAACAGGAAAATCTCACTTCTCAATTTTTATGGGTTGAACTTCTTCCTTAAAGTCTGCGACAAACATGGACGCTAGAGTTGCCAGTGCATCTGCAATTTGATTATTCTCTCTGGGTATATGGTCAAATGAGATCACTTCAAAAGTTCGGGTTAACTTAGTTACGTGTTTTTATAAGGTACCAGCTTGGTGTCTCGCCTTCTGGTTTCACTCAAATAAAAACTCGCCTCCACCCATTTGGCAAAATAATCTATAGATACCAAAATGAAACGATGCATGTTAGAAGCTTTGACATGTAAAGGGGATTCTAGAGTCAACCAATGACGTCCATGCCCCACATAGAGAACGACCAAGTTATGGCCATGACATGTAAAGTTGATGCGAGCACGTGAATTTTATCCTCATAAATTTGATATTTATGACATTTTTTGTCGTACTTGATGCAGTCAGATTCTAGAGTCAACTAATAATATCTTGCTTAAAAGATTTTTTAGCCATCATGTGTCCATTAGCATAAACACCACAAATTTCTTTGTGACCTTCCTCTATGATTTAATTTTCTTCTCTCTCTTTCTTTTGATTTATTTTATCTTTTTTCATATATGTTTAATTTATATTTACTTTATTTCACATCTTTTTCATTCATCTTATTATATATGTTTATTATATTCATTTTCGAAGTTACACTTCCGCACGATGTCATTCTACAACTACATGTGATTCTAATTTTTCATCTATCTATTTATTTCATTTTTTATATAGTTTTTCTTTACATCTTTATTTATTTAGCACTCTTATATTATCATGTTTAAAATGTGGTTCATGCTTAATTCATCTAAACAACAAATATAAGTATGTGATTTATGTCATATTCACTTGTAATAACATGTATATGATTGGGTCACAAAATAACATGTAAATTTATATTATCTTTATCATTTTTTTACTAAAATCCCGATGAAGGACTTTGAGATTTTTGGGATACCAAACTTCTCGAACTATTGAGGTGAGAAGTAATTTTTAGAATACCGAGAAAAACTCCAATAATGCTTTGATTTTCAAAAAAATAATAAAAATAAAAATGATATGTTTTTCAATGGTCTTTGTACCACTCAATAAATGTCATTTATTTTGTTTCATTTTATGATACAAGACATAGCTAATGAGACATTTAAAATTGAATTTCTTTAACATTATTTCTAAAATATAATTTGAATAACATTTGATTAAATTGGGTAACCATTTTTCATAATGAGTGTTGTGGGGTCTTAATACATTCTCCACATGCAAACGACTCCCGAACCAACTTTAAATTTTCACAGACCAAAATATTTGATTTTAAAATTGGGTGAATGATTGGTGGTGACTCCAAATTTATTCTCCACAAATAAATTTTTAATCACCGCTCCGCGTCGCATGTACGTTACGACAAACCCGCTCAGGTAACCCAAGTTGAATGTTTTACTTTTCTTCGTCTTATCATAATAACACTTACTTTGAATATTTATCTTACATGTGTTTCTGACAGATCAATCTATCAGGAGTAGAATTCATTTGTCAAACTCCTAAAACTTAACTTGAAGATCCTTCTTATTGTGCCCGATCATAATCTCCCATGCTTATTGACTAAGTCAAGGCTAAAAGTTGCAGGCTTAGATGCTCTGGTTGTTGATTAACTCTCATTGTCTGCTAAGATTTTTTTTTAAGTCTAAAATACTCAAATTGTGAAAATGGTTTTGAAGGATGGAAGGAATCGTGTGATTTGGTATTATGGTCTATCTGACGTTAGAGCTTGAGGATGGTTCGTCCGACAACATAGCATGAGGATGATTTATCCACCGGGGAGCATGAGGAAGTTTCGTACGATGACGGAGCATAAGGAATGTCTATCAGGCAGTGGAGTATGAGGATGATCTATCCAGTGGCGAAACATATCAACCTTTCCCAACTTACCCTAGTTTTAGGTTTAGGGAGAGCCTTGTATGTGCTACTGCCACAGTTTTCTATATGCGGTTCATTTCCAAAATCATAAGTCAACGATTTCATCTACAACTGTGTTTATAATATTTTTGATTTGGATGATCAACTAAATCCTAAAATCAACTACTTTCTTTTAGAAATTATTACACTTTTGATATGAGACCAAATTGTTAAGCCTCACACACACAATATAATATCGTGAGTTTAAGTCGTATTATCTCTATTTTCTTATAGAACTTGTAACTATCTTGACCAAAGAAATATTTTAACCCTTGAGGTGGGATCTTATGGTTAATTACACACTTGCTCTGCATTGACCTTGGCCATGGTTTGAGCGTGCTTCCAATGGCTTTTGTAAAAAGACAATATATCTATGACCTGGAATTCCTCGTTTAGATTTTCCTTAGCCTTAACTAAGACATATATAGGTGAAATAAGGTGTATACGTCGAGGGATGAGTAGTGTTATATGGTTCACTGTCGGATATGAGGTCTACCCTTCATCCCACCCATTCTTTGTAGTAAAAAGACAAAAGAAAAAAAAACTTATTAATGAGGTTAATTCACTTTTGATTGTACCTCAATCCACTTAGGTTGCTTTCTAGTTCACGAGAAATTCTTGGTTGCAGTAGCCACAATGTAGTTGGCTTCTCACGTTTGACACATAGTGGGAGAATCCACCACTTGGGAAGAAAATACTAATTTTTTTGTTTAGTAATTATTTTATGTAAAAGAATGGAAAAACATTCTCTCTATATATATATCTTTTGAAAGTAAAGAAAAACAAGCATTTTTAACAAAGGATATACAGCATTTTTTTAGAAGAGAAAGTCTTTGTCGTATTGCAAAATATTGAGATAATATAATAAATTAATATCTAAATTTTTGTTCTGCATAAATAAACCTAAAATTATGATAGAGTTTATTATATAATTATAGAGACAAAAAACTAACATATATTTATATAATTATAGAGATTATTAATATGATAGAGATAAAAATTAATATATATATATATATATATAATTTTTGTTCGGCACATCAACACTCATTTTGTCAAGGATGGAAGAAAATCTCTTGTCAGAATGGAACTTAGCTACTTGGTTAAAATTTAACGTATTGCTTTATCAGACTAATTGGTTTATTTATACTTATTATATTATTTAGATGGCTTAAGTAGAGAACTGGAAAGATAGGTTAAAATTTGAAATGTAATTTCTAGTGGATAACGATATGTGTGAATTTGAGGCATCGTATCAGAATGTTATTTAGAAATCTATTTTATCCTTATCTTATATGTTTTGTTTATATCAACATTAAATCAATTATTTTCTTTTCTATTATGAAAGAAAGAAAAAGCTATCAAATATATAAATATGTTGGACTATGAATATATCTATAGGGGTCGTAAAATGCTATAATAGAGATTTTAATAGGAGAAACAAAATGCTATCGTAAACTCATTAACAGCAGGTGATTTACTTTTCTATTATAAAAGAAAGAATATGCTATCAAATATATAATTATGTTTTTTTGTCAAATTATAAATTTTAAAGAAAATCAGAGAATATGACTCGAATCACTGCGCCACTCAAATTATTGTAATTATGTTGGACTATGAATGTATTTGTAGGGCCCATACAATGCTATAATAAAGATTTAAATAAGAGCAAAAAAAGCTTCTGGAAACTGATTAATAGCAGGCGTACGACGCAATAATATATTTTCCTAACAAATCCGATTCTAAAAAGCCTATGTAAAAAGCATAGTTAGTTAATTCGGGGACGACAAAAATACAGAGTATTATTCGACATGTATAATTCGAGAATTTAACAGTCAAACATTCGGTTAAAATTCGGTCAATAATACGTTATACGTAAAAATTCAGATACGGGTTTTAAACGAGTATCATACGTTTTCTTTTTAAATATTTGGTACTAAAAATACGGCTTTAAAATTTATAAATAAATATTAATATAACAATATATTATGAATATGACAAAAAATATCATTCTACAAATTTCTTCAACATTTTCATAAACCAAAATATATTGAACAATTAATAGTATTCTATTAATACAAAATATAGTCAATAATCCAAAATATTCAATCCATAAAGACTAATTGAATTAATAAAAACTATCAAATAATGGGATCGTCGGGTGATAAAGTTTCATTAAAACAAGATTCGTTTGGGGTACGAAATAGCTCTGACCAGTTGCACAAGCCCATGTCATCTAAAGCAAATGGTTCTTCTTCAAAAAAATATTCTGGTTCTTCTTCAAATCTTTCTTCAGCAAATGGATTGATCTTAGAAAGATCAATATGCGTCATATCCAACACTTCACGATCCTTATACATTGTCATCATCAAAGAGTTCATTCTCACGTACATCAAATCATCCAACATTTTCGGTGTCATTCTCAAAATTCTAATTGCAATCTTTTGCAATACATGGAATATTGAACCATTAAGCTGCCACCAAATACCTGTAAATACAACTATTTATATTAGGAATGAAATCAACATAAAACATATGAAAATCTAATTCAAAACGAAGAAACACTTACGATGATGACTAGTGTTTATCATAACAGTGGTTGTACAATTGAACAAGGGCGGAAACTTTAAACGATATTTAACTAGTTCAGTTACCAGCTGATCTCTTTTATCTAAAGAACCCAACTGTTGAACAAGATATTCAATCCCTTCTCTAATGTCAATGTTGTCTTCTTTGTACTTCTCACTAACCATATAAACTGGATTAAGAAGTGCAGCAGTAGCATGTACCTTATGGAGAATGTTCTTCTCTCTTCTCTACTCAAATATTTTCATCATAAGAGAATAATGAGAATGATCTTTTACACAATATTGATCAAGCGCTTCTCGTGCCCTCTCCATAACATCATATAAATATCCCGCTGTAGATCCCTCACCATCTACTAATCGAAGAACTCTCACTAGAGGCTCAATAACATTCACATAATCTTTCGTGTCTACCCAGAAAGATTCATTTTGAATTATTGAAGTCACTAACTTAGCCTGTGCAGTCTTAGTAAAATTCAAACCCCTCAATTCAGAAGATGCAACTAAAATTCTCAAATTGTTTTCACGATCAATTATTGATTGAAGCATCAAAAAGTTCGAAGCAAATCTAGTCTTACACGAAAATTTTAACTCCTTATCATCTGTATATTTCATCATCAATTGCAATACCATATGATGCTTATACATGTAATCTACTATCTTTTTCGTATCATCAATCACACTTTTCACCCATTCAATTTGATTATAATGATCTTTCACTAACAAATTAATACCATGAGCTGCACATTTAGTCCTGTATAATTGAGGATATTTTTCCATCAGCATGCAACCAGCAGACTCATAATTTGAGGCATTATCATTAACTATTTGCACAACATGATCAGAGCCAATTTCATCAATGACGGAAGAAATAATGTTATAAAGATACTCACCAGTCAATCTCTCCTGTGAACATTCAAATGATTTCAAAAAAATAGCACCTAACGGTGAGCTAGCGATAACATTAACCCATGACCGCCTTCTTATGTCTGTCCAAGAATCTGACATAATAGTACAACCTGTACTAGTCCGTGATTGTTTTATACATGCAACATAAGTCTCAACATCTGTTCTTGCCTCAGGTACTAACTTAGTACGAAGCATTAAATAACTAGGTATAGTATAACCACAACCAAAATCACCTAAAGCTTTACTCATGTCAAAAAATGACTTGGACTGAATAATATTAAATGCTATGTTGTTCATGATGAAAAATTGAGCAATTTTTTTGTCAACATTGCTCCTCTCTTTCTTAGCAAAGAATTCTGGGATTGTGGTTTTACTCTGATTAGATAGACCCAAAGAGCAAGCGTTCGATCCTTCATTACTTTCATTAACCGAATCATTTTTTCTTTTCTTACTAGAACTAGAACTTGAATCTCTAATTAAAAAATACGCTTCAGCTTGAACCTCCTCCAGTACTTTACTACATATATCAATATCCCTCCAGCGAAATCTCTCTCACAAAATTTGTACCTGAAACGATTATTTGACTGTTCAGCGTAATCCCAAAACTTATCTTTTTTCCTCACCATGATAATCAAAATTCAGAAAATTTGAAATAGAATCAATAAAATCTATAAACAGGACAGAATTGAATTGACAGAAACTCTGAGAAGTCCAACTCCAACCAGAACAGAATTAATCAAGTCCAATTCATTCCAAATCAGTTTAATTTTCTACAATCCAATTCAATTCAGAGAAGTCACACGAAGCGCAAAATTTTCTACAATCAACCAGAACAAAATTTATCTATCAACTGATTCAACCAGAACAAAATTCAATTCAGAACAAAATTTTCTACAATCAAGAATCAACGAGAACAAAATTTATCTATCAACTGATTTAACCAGATCAAAATTCAATTCAGAACAAAATTTTCTACAATCAAGAATCAACCAGAACAAAATTTACCTATCAACTGATTCAATTCAGAACAAAATTCAATTCAGTCCAACCAGTACAGAAACGCCTAAAATCGACGAGAAAATCAAAATAGTCAAAACTCATACAGGAAAGTTTCTTCTGAATTTTAAGTGAAGGAGACCAGAGAATTAAACCTCAAATCAAACATAAAATCAGAAACCAAAAATTTGAAGTGAAGGAGATCAGAGAATTAAATCTGTAAATCAATGAAACCCTAGTTCCTTTGTCTTTAAACGAGAATGACAGAGAAGCTAATCAGTGAGAATCTTCGAGTCCTAGGTCGTCGAAGTCCAGCCCTAGATGCAAGAAGCAGGACTGCAGGAGCAGAGCAGCGCCGAGGAGGACGTTTCGCGAAGAATGGGGAAATTTTGGGATTTTGGCCATTTTAGCATACGTGTTTAATGCGCTTTCCGTATTAAGCGCGTATTATACGATTGACTAAAAAATGTGTATTATTCCGTATCTTTCAGTAAAAAATGACAAACGTCAAAAAAATGATAAACGCAAAAAAAATGGCAAACGCCAAAAATACGCGTATTAACTAACTACGATAAAAAGTGCAGGACTTTGTATAGCGTCCACATAATTAACATTTAGCAAATCGCTATCATATGGATATAAAATATGAATTATGTTGTAGTGCCTATAATTTCTTAGTTCACCAATGTCATGCATAGTAACACATATTGACTATACAAGAACATGATGAAGAAAGCAATCCAAGTGCATTTGAGGGGCTTTCTCTCGAGTAAAAATAACTGATTCATCAAGTTGCCCAAGCTAACTAATTTATTATTCAATATATGAAACTAATAATTTATTTAAGGTTAGTAAAGTTTTATCACAATTTATGACGATAAAAAAATTTATCAATCAATTCAATATTTTATTTTCGATCTCCTGAAAAGAAATAAAGATTTATCTACTATCTATTTCTGTATGCCACCTAATTTACAAGAAAAAAGCATAATTCATAATTCTTGAATTTAGTGATGTTAAAAAATGGGAAATATTTGAAATAATTATAGGCATAAAAAAATAAAAAATAGTCACCGACATGCTTTTAAAAAAAGTGAAATATCATCCGCTCCAAAAAATTTCACCCGTCATGTACTTACTCTTAATTTTGGTAGTTTACATAAAATATAGTATACATTATATATACCTACATAATAAATACAGTATATTTTATATATATAATATATATTATTTAAATTTTGTAGAGATTACACTTGAAATTTATTGGCATGTGCGAGAAATAGTTTTGGCGTCGATTTTTTTTTAAAATTAGGATGACTATTTTTTTTCTTTGACTCTTTTGATTTTCTTTCCTAAAAATGGGCTACTCGTGATGTTCTGCCTTTATAATTTAATAATTATCTATTAGGCAGACTGGAATAGTGTTATTTCCTTGACTTCCACTTTGAATTAGTGTAAATGATACATGCATCCGAAATGCTTCTCCCTATTTAAGGCAATAAAATCTACAAGGAAGAAAATAGATAAATAGATTTCCATATAGAAAATCTCAAATTAAGAACTAATTAATTAATTATCAAGGGTTGAGAAATATATGGTATCAATGATACTTAATTTCCTTAAAGGGAGTCGTTTTTTTCGTTTTCGTTTTTATATTTTGTGAGGAAAAACCCACTTTTTAAAATTGTATATAAGTAGCATATGATTATTTTGTTTTTGCTCAATAGAAGCAAAAATCATGGCTAGGCTCGCTTGTGTTCCAACCTTTTTCGTTCTCTTTATTGTTTTGGCATTCTTTTATATGGATGCTATACATGTAAGTGTCCCTCTCAATATCTTCTCATTGTTAAGGTTAAATTGTCAGTAATATCAAAAGTTTAAATTGTTGGCCGGTTAAGTCAAATTTTTATATTTGATACAAAAGTTTTAATAACTATATTGATATTATTAAGTTATTTTGTTTCTATCTCCATTGTATTTTCAATATATTTCGAGCGCATGTTAATTGTTATGAATATTGTAATTATTTTCCCATACTATGTCAAGAAAACCCATCTTCATACAAAATTATCTAGAAAATAATAGAATATCTAAAAAAATGAAAAAATGTGTAATTAGTTTTAGCATTGCATGACAGTTACCCAGAAACCATATATATATATATTGCTAATCATAGATAAAATTCATCTGTTAGTTACACAAATACAGACAGATATGTAAGCACATGAAATACAATGTCGTAAACACGTATTTGCAAAACAGACCTAATATATAGTATTTCGGTGTTGTTGTATTTTAACTTTTTTAATAACTTATATATGACAATTTTTTTCAATATTAATATTTGCAGGCCGGAGGAGAGGGATCGCTTCGTAAAGAAGGTAAAACACTTTATGGAAATATGTTTTTGTAACTTTTACTTAAATTTGCACAAAATAAAAAATCAAAATGATAATTTTGAATAAAACTTGCAGATTGTCCAAAGGCATGTGAGTATAGGTGCTCAGCAACATCACACCAGAAGCCGTGTTTGTTTTTCTGCAACATGTGCTGTGAAAAATGTCTATGTGTTCCTTCTGGTACTTACGGACATAAGGAAGAATGCCCTTGCTATAACAATTGGAAAACTAAGGAAGGCGGACCCAAATGTCCTTGAACCTTCATTTGTTTTGTTTTCATTTTATGGGATTTCAATCGAACAATTTTTTTGTTTGAAATGACCTTAATGCTAAATGGTGTAATAATTAGTCCCTTTTAATTATTTGACCTTACAGTTATGCTCTATTTTTCAACTAAACGCACTTCTTGCATTTGCCAAAACTTCTTGAGTTTTCTTCTAACTAGTGATAAGCCCGTACAATGCACGGGAATCATACAAATATCTCAATAGAGTTGTTTCAATAAAAACTATGAATCTAAAAACAAAAAGAAAAGGTATCAAAACTGATTAAAAAACCACTAAGAGGATGATTAATGTCAAATTATTGAAGACTATTAATGGGTTCGCTCGAGTGAGTTGAGAAATTGAGTGCAGAACCCATTACAGGGAAAGACCAAGTGGAAGAAAGCAGAACAAAGTTGACCCAATACAAGACCCTTTGCCATGAGCACTTCTTTCTATTTATAATTTATTTTTTTATTTGTTTTTGATGGTATGGGGATTATGTGTATTCTTCTGATTTTTCTCAAATATGATGCTCTGGTTTTTGACTCGAGCTTGGGTGATTGTTTTGGGTAAGTATTTCTCTGTCTTGGTTTTCAAAAACTTGTAATTCTTGATCGATCACACTCACACCATTTGGTCATCTTTGAGGTACTAATTAGCAACATCTTAATCTTTATTTCTTCAAACACACATTAGTTGCCCAAATATTGGGTATGAAGTGAAATTTTAATTTACAAGCTCAAGATAGAGGTGTAAGTTGTCTAGTTTAGTTTGACTTTGGATCAAAATTGAACTAAACGTAGCAACCAAGAGGGGAAGATGAGTGATAGAGCAACCTCATTATCCTATATAGCAATATGAGTAATAGAGCAAACAAGAGGGGAAGAACAACCAATACAATCCTCTATTAAATGTTTGGTAGCTAAGTAGTAGTTTTAATTTTTTATTGCTCTTTTCATATTTGTTTTGAGGTATTTTTCTTTATTATTGATTGAGATATATTTTATTAGGGATGGATGGAGATCACAACCCAAATAATGAGCAAACGATCTGAAGAATCATTAGGTGTTCTTGGACTAAAATGGAGGAAGAGGCATTATTGGACATACTTGATAATGTAGTTACAGGAGGCCTTTGTTATGATAATGACTCTGTTAAACCTTATACTCTAAAGTTCATTGAGAAAAGTATGAGTGAAAAGTGTCTCGAATTTAGGTTAAAGGCTAGGCCACATATTGAGTTCAAGTTAAAAAACTAAAAAAAATGTATAGAACCGTTCTTCATCAGAGATGAACATGAAAATGAAAGAATATTATGATTGTTTATTTTGTGATGTATCGGTGCATTATGAACTTGAAATGAGATAATATTATGAAATAATTTTTGTATGGATATTGTTGTAAATGATGAAAATGAATGATGATATTTCTGGATCATTTTTTGAGTGTATCTAGTTATTGTTATTTGGATAAGTTTAAATTTACCTATTATATTTTTTAGTAGCATGAATTAGATAATTTATTTTATAGTTGAAAATGTAAAATGACATGTTAATGAGTTTCAAGTATGCTTTTACAAATCAAATAATGATAAACAGTTTTACAATACAGTATTATGATGTGTCAAATATTGTATAAATAATACAGTTTTTTAACGAATACAATATTAAATATTGGACAATATTATTTAATCCAATACAATACAGTACAGTCTGACAGATTTAATACAGTACTATCATGAGTGCCAAACGAATATTAAATATTTTTGGTCAAAAGTTGGCCTAGAAAAATGACATGACTATTTAAAACTCATTATTTGTAAAAAGACAATTTTAACTCATTATTTGTAAAAAGACAATTTTAAACTATTTGAAGACTCAATGTAGTTTAAATGTTCAAGTGCACTACAATAAAATGATATCCCAACGGTTTTTTCATGCAATAGAAGGAGCAATGATAATGTTTATTCATTGTATATACTTTGTATAGACATAATTATGTTTTTTTCCTAAAAAGGTAAAAATATTTTAACGAAAAAGTTACTCTATATAAATGGCATAACTTAGGTATACAAACAACACTATTTGTGGTGTAACTCAAAAGCCACAATTAGCATTACAATCAGCACTATACTAAAAACAATAAAGCCATACATATTAAACTACTGCTTTGAGAGAATGCCATGGTGGAGTTACAAAGCGGGAACTAAACAAGAGGGGTACCATGTGGAGCCAAACACGCACATCCAGATACGCAATGACAAACAATAACAAAAAACGGGCCCCCTAATCAAAATCGGTTTTGAGACACCGCAGACCCTCGGTCAGAGCACTGACCAAGTACACATTCGATTACCAGAATGTAAGATCTCACGGAAACCACCTTCGGCCGCAGTTGGATCCCGGGAGGTTCTCCAAACTGGATACAGCACACGCGCAAGGCTGCCTCATATCCGAGCCAATGCTCGAACACCTTAACAACCACCTAATACCTAGGACAACAACCAAAGAAGAAGCTAAGGACATCAAACGCTGTGAGAGGTTTAAACAAAGGTGAGAACAGGAGAACCTCCAGCGGAGATCACACCGGCCAAGCTCCAAGGGGAAGAAGATAACCACAACGAAGGCTCAAGCGAAAATGCAGACGAACCCTGGTGAGAAATCTGATTATGAACTTGTTTCACATATTATAACAGAATCGTAGATTTCTATGATCTAATATGAGATATGCCAAAGCTTATCTAGTTCTCCAATTGACTTGTCAATATTAGTAGAAGTACTTAATGATGACAGCATAACAACAAGGTCAATTGTTAGTTGCTGCTGATTCAACAACAAAACTAAAAGTGAACCAATTAGGATAACAAGCACTGCCCCAAGCAAAACATTCAACTTCCATTATTAAAATGGTTGACTACTTTTAGATCATGAGAGTGCGTCCGCTTAAGGAGGCATGTGTTATATGCTCGTTAGATATGATCAATGTTTCAAAACCAAATTACTTCTAGCATACACATGAAGATGAAATAACTTTGATCACCTTATCTATGTACACCTCCAATTTCTCTCCAGTCACAAATATGGGAATACCAACCTTGCTAGCAATTACAATAAACAATGTTTTTTTAAAAGAACCAACTAGCATAAACATTGTTAAGTAAGACCTGGATAAGCCTAAGTTGTACCAATGACAATAGAGCTCAAAAACAATCTGTAAAAAAGTAGTCACAGTAGTATTTATTATGACGTGTCAAATGTATTATTTTAACCATTTAATAATATAAGAAAATCATCTATAACGGTGGTTTTTTCACCGGAGATCGGTGGTTTATCCTATCGTTGAAAATGGGTTATACGGAACCGTTGAAGTTTGTTTTAGCTGCAAGATTGGTATCTTTTCCCAACGGTTAAAACTGCTTGCATAGGTTATTATATATATATATATATATATATATATATTGCTTTTGGGAGTTTGAAATAAACTGTTGATAGGCTTGAATATACCGCCGGTATATGTTGAACAACCCCTGGATTAGACATTGGTTTTTTTTTCTGCATTTTCCATTTTTAAGTTTTAGTTTGTTTCCTCTGTTAACTATTGAATTTTGTGGCCAATCAAAACGATTAGAAAGTATAGAGATAAAAGAATTCCATGAACAATAATAAACTTGATTCATAATCTAATAACAGAATATTCTATTGATAATAAATCCCAAATAAAAATTTCATATAATAAAAAGTCATAGCTAAAATATTTACATCCACTGCAACAAATTCGACATATGATAGTAGTATAGCAGTCGAACAAAGTTATCATATGTCTTCTCGATTACTCAATTATCAGAAGCTCTTCTTCTCCATTTTCATAGGTTTTGTCTCGATGTCGTCTCTCTCCCTAGCTTGACAATCTTCTCTGAATGGTCTATGTCCCTCGACATCTGCTCTCTCTCCCTCGACAATCTGGTCTTGCTCGGTGATAAATCATCTCTCTCTGTCTCTTTGAACTATCTTGCTCTCTCAGCTATCTCTATCAGCATTCTCTCTATCTCTACAGGCGACTTGGGTACGCATGAGCCCAACCCTAAGCTCGTTGTTCTTGGTCATGAGGTGAACCGCTTTCAATCGGGACTCTCCTGGTCGTCTGTCAAGCCTAAGGCTAGAGGGTATTTCACAGTGAGATCAATTTTTTCTTTAGTATTTTTTAGTTTGAATTTGGCCTTGTGGCTGGTTTAATTTTTTTTTATTCTTGTTCAATTATGCTTGATCTCTACTCTTCGTGACTGCTCTTTTTACAAATTTTATTATGATGAATGAATCACGAACATATCTCGTTTTGGTTGATTTCTTGTTTCTGAATTTTTTTGAGCTTTTTCGAACTTGAAATTCTGGGATTTGGAGAAATTTCTAGCTTCTAATTTTATTGTTTGATGTCGAGGAAATTTAGGTAGATTTTTCTAGGGATTAGGAGATCCATTTTTTCCTCTTTTGATGAACTCGTTTAATCGTGTGCTTCCTATTTCTCTCTCCAGATGAGTTATTAATTGTCGGTTTCATTGATATCTACATAATTATCATTTGCAGAAGAGCTATAGATGATTTCTTCTTCAAAATGAGAAAGAATATATTATTCGATGTTTAAGATTCATGTTGAACATTGACATGTTAGATTCAGAGCACTGGACCGGGTATTTATGGGTCTCACCAAGAACTCAGTCTCAAATTTGTTCTTGTAAGTTTGATTATTTTGAGAACCTATAATTTGTATTCATTCTTAATCAGAAAAATCGAGTTCTGATTGTATTCATCTTTTTTTTTAATTTACTGCTGAGTTGTGGTTGTTATATTTGTCAAGCTACTAAGTACATTATTTGATAATGTGAAAGAATTTAGTGTGTTTCTTAGTATGGCTTTCTTAAAATTTGTCAAAATGTTGAGTTATTGTTTTGACGAGGCTGATAGGATATAAGGTGTTGTTGCAAGTCCAATATGCTCTCATAGAATTCTCTTCACAATGCTCTAGATAGTTAGTTTGCTTCGATTTTCGTGTGGAGATGAATATAGTGGATGCGTGATGTTTTAGCGAGTCCTAGCAAGGCCAATGCAAGACTGAGACCGATGTCGTTTACTTAAATGGAATTTAGATGGTGGGTGATTGATTTGAGAAGGTTATTTTGGCAATTTCTAAGTTGGGGAAGAAAGGTGGTGGTTAGCTCAACATTCCTCCAGGGCATTGGCGTACATCCCCCCTTAAATCTTAAGATTCTCAACAATCGTATGACTCTTTTTCTTGCTGAAGTTGTCGTTGATACTTGGAATTCAGGTATTTTTTTCTTCTATACATAATGATGATTGTTTATTATGTTATGTTCAACATATGGGTTTATAATTGATTTTCCATTTAGTTAATGTGTGTTTCTCACAGGTTAAGCAGTAAGAGGAAATATAATTTTATTTAGTTAATGTCTGATTGTTTCCTTTTAAAATACTAAAAGGAAATATAACTTTATTTGGAATAAAGAATGCTTTTTTCAAGCGCATTGGATCGATGCTTGAATTTAGTTATGTAATTTTATTACTTGCAGGTGAAAGAAGAGATGCCAATGTGCAAATTTTATGAAATAATTTCGGCTCACGGTCTTGAGAAATAGGTACACGTCTGTAGCTATTTCAATTTCAATTGTATGCTTATTCTTCCTTGCATTTAGAGGCTGTATACTCTTTATTTGTTGGTTTCGACAATCTGACTCAGCTATCAGTGCATGCAATTATAAAGTATATTACAAATAATCTCCTTGATTTTTACTTGGGACAGATTGGAATACATTTAACTTATTTTTTGTTTCCCCTTCTTGGGGGCTGATTGGAATGACTTTTAGCTTAGGAGATTCATGATTATCAGACTTAGTTTCTAGTTAATAAAGTTGCATAAATAAATGTTTATTGTTTTGTTCTTTCAATTCTTGAACTTATTGATTGATCAACTTTAGAGAGGATATGATTTGGATCTTTGTGTGAATCTAATGTTCTTCTAAATGTAGGCAAGGACACTATTTTCTGGGACTTCTTTAGTTTGAAGAATAGAATTTTATTCATGAGGTTAACTCATATGATTTTTTGAATCTTTTTTTTCATTTATTGGAACATTTGTTGTTTGTATATTTTAAGGATAAGTTAGTTTTCACGTTAGATTTATTTATAAGATGATCAAATGAACGATGTGACACTTTGTTGGAATGATATATATAAATGTTATCAGTTATTATATTGGTTCTCTTTATGCTACTTAAAATTATTATTTTATAATTATTTAATATAAATAATTGACTATGACAATAAATCTTATGGTATCTCATTTTATAGGATACAAAAGTACTTGTGTTAATTCACAAGTATTAAAAACACATGTTAAATACATTCAATAGGGGTACAAAAATCCTATTAAATAACGTTCTACGGGAGTCAAAAAAATCATGTAAAAAGCGAGACCATAGGGTTCTACACAGGAGGCATTGCGCCTTGCAAAAAATGTGGACTTTTAATATGAGGGGTAGTCACAGGTACCGCGAGAACCTGTAGATTAATTTTCACAGAGTTTTCTACCTCTTGTAAAATCTTATATTTCTTGTAATGTTTCTTACTCTCAATATCCATGAGTGAATAACGATGAATTCTCAAATTATACTATTCAAATAATTTAAGCATATATGTCCTTTATCTTGGCTTTTAGTAGATATTCAATTTTTCAATATATTATCAATATTCTTTGTTGATAGTTATTTGGGGTATTTGGAATACTATATTATTTTCATATTCTCTAAGAAATTGTATACCTTTTCTCAAAATTCAGAATTTTACACCTCTGGCCCACCACAATTAACATAAAAAAGTTTTAACTCTCTCTTTCATCATCATTTCTTTCCCTCTTCCCCATGCAAAGATCAACTCAATACCCCTTCCTTCACTCTTCTTCTTTCCTTCATATTTTCCTCCATGCTTTCCAGTTCATTTCCTTCATGCTTTCAAATAACCCATTTTATTTTTGTTTGATTTTGTTGCTTAACAGATTGTAAGCACCCGAAGACAACCTAAGGCTTTCTCAAATTGACTCCTTCGAAGGTTTTAATTTTTGTTTCTTTCTCTATTTCTCACCTTTTTCACTCTTTGATTCCCAAGAAAGCTTAAAAGTGGAGAGAAAATCAAGATTTGAAAATTTATTTAGTCTGTATTTACTATGGTAATTCACCTCACTTGAGCTCATGAAGCTAAATCATCCCACGAATTAATCTTAAAATCTTGTGAATGAGACATGCCTTTTTTTGTTGTTTGGATTTCTGAATTCTTATACACTTCTTTGGATTATAAGTTTGTTGTTTGGATATGTTTGATGACTGAAATTCAAGTAATTATAAACTGACGAGGGGTTTAAGATTGCTTACCGTGTGGATGGTGCCAATTTTTTTGTCTAGATTTCTCACTAACAAGGGGCAAAAATGACTACTTGAAGGATTCAAGTAGTATTTTTTTACTACATGAACCCTTCAAGTAGTCACATACTCTCTGTATAAATTACTGCATTAAACAAAATGACTACTTGAAAGATTCAAGTAGTCATAAAATACTACTTGAACATTTCAAGTAGTTACATTCTCTTCATATAAATCGACGACAACGAATAATTTATCTACTTTAAGGGTTCAAGTAGTATTGTTTGAGTACTTGGACCCTTCAAGTAATCACACACTCTTTGAATAAATCATTACATGAAACAAAATGACTACTTGAAGGGTTCAAGTACTCTTTTTGACTACTTAAACCCTTCAAGTAGTCATTATTTGTCTCCAGCAGTGATATATTCAGAGAGTATGTGATTACTTGAACAGTTTAAGTAGTGATAAATAACTACTTGAGGGGTTCAAGTAGTAATTTTTTACTACTTTAAGGGTTGAAGTAGGCACACGCTTACTGGATAATAGGCTACATGAATCAAATGACTACTTGAAAGGTTCAAGTGGTCATTTTTTACTACTCGAACCCTTCAAGTAGTCAGTTTGATTCTTATAGTGAACTGTTCAAGTAGTTTTTTTCTCTTAAAGTCTGTTGTCCAGTAAACTTGTCACTACTTGAAGGATTAAAACAGTAATTTTATACTACTTGAACCCTTCAAGTAGTTTTTTTCTTGAAATTTATTGTCCAGTAAATTTATCACTACTTGAAGGGTTCAAGTAGTAATTTTTTACTACTTAAACCCTTCAAGTATTTTTTTTCTCTTTAAGTTTGTTGTCTAGTAAGCTCGTCACTGAGTGTTAAGGAGAAGGGTGTTGGAACTCTTTTAACTAGTGTAGAATCCGTATATTTAGACAAGATGAGACAACATTATAACGAAATCAAACAACAATTTTATTTCTAACAAAAGGACAAGTTATTATATATTTTTACAATCCCAAGATTGCAACAGCCAGTCTTATGATGGTTCACAACAACAAACAAAACAGCTAAAAACTCAATTAGCATGATTAATGAAGATCGACTGCCTTAAGACCTCATATTAGTCTGGTTCTCAGGTTTAAAGTTATCTTGAGTATTTTACCTAAACAATGAGAAGATTGCTAAACACTATTGGATAATAATCCTTCCAGCGGAACTCCACAGATTGATGTGGTGGTGTAATCTTCAATCCTTCAGGTGGAAATCTAGTCTAGAATTTCTCCTTTGAGTCAAAATCACTCATCTTAATCTACCACAGTATCGAAGCGTGCTTCCCAACAGAATACCTAAACACAGAACAACTAGATGAAATCAAATTCAAAGCTCAGGCAAAAAAAATGAAACACACTATTTATGCAAATTTAAATAGAAGTATGCAAAGAAGCAGTCATCACACACACCTCTATCAAATGATATCCCCCTGTAATATAAGAATAGTTCATGGAAAGTACAACAATGAAAAGTTATCCTTTAATATATGACACGTTGATTTCTCCACCACAAAAAAAACTAAAAAACAAACAAAACGTACCAGCTTATACTGATCAAAAGAATAGAATTTTGAGTTAACATTTTTAACTACAATCTTTTTGTACATTTCACAGTCAGAGACGCCTCCCTGACTCTTCTTAGCTTAGACAACAAACTCATAACCAATATGATTCAGAAGCAAATAAAACATCCGAATAAAAATCAAAATGTTAAACACTAACCCCCC
>QANY01003770.1:30030-88944 GCA_003255025.1 Datisca glomerata | reverse complement strand
CCCCCCTCCCCCAATGAGAAAAATAACACTACCATTTGAACATTAGTCCCTCCTATCACACCCAAGAGGCCCAACATAAATTTAAAAAAACAATAACATTCATTCACCTCTACAGATCCGAACAATTTTCTCTGCAACTCGAACTCATGTCACTGAATATATCCTGCAATAAAAATAATGAATCAATTTTCTTTCACATTCCAAACCAAAAAACAAAAACGAAAAAAGAAACCGAATTTCGACAAGTTAGAAGTAAAAAAGAAAAAAACATTACTCTATTTTCTGACCTGTGAAAATTTGGTTAAATGGCCTTCCTCTTGAATCAAACTACACCGTTTAGCAATATTAGACCCTTCTCCCTTACTATCACCTTTCTTAGAGTTACCAATATGGTGTCTCTTCAAACCCAAAAGCCTTTTCCACCTAATAGATGACCCTTTAAGCGGCCTGGATGACATGTTATCATCATCATCACAACAAAAAGCTCGCGCCATTTCTTCGTTCTAGAGAAAAAATAGAGAAGAAAGTGATACAAACCCATGGATAAGAGAAAATCAGACCAAGCAGTGACCGACGGGGAAGAAAACAAAGAAAATCAGAGAAGAAAGTAAGACCAACGGTGACAAGAACCAATCATAGTGACGAGACTCACAACGAAAACCAGTGAGAGTCATGGTGACGAGCTCAAACGAACTCTCTCTCAGGCGAAACACTGATCTTGCATTGGGAAAAGAAAGAAATGACGTTATTAGGTTGATTTGATTTTGCATAGGGAAAAGAAAGAAACGATGAGGGAAGATAGAAAAAAAATTATTTGATGTTGATTGTGGTGGGTAGGGGTATAAAATTCTGTATTGTCAGAAAGGGGTATAAATTTTTTTAACCAAAATGAAAAGAGTACATATTTATAAATAACCCAAACAATAGGAATTAAACCAATCAAGAATATAGTCAATATTTGAACTAATTCAATTAAAACAAAGTCCTTTTAGTATCATGTTCTACATAATAAATAAAAGATGACCACTAGTCACCAAATGTTTAGTATATATGTAGATGTTGAAAACATACTGCCAGAAATGTGTCCAAGTGTCATTCAGTAACTGGATGATGAACATAAAAATAAGAGAGAAAGAGTAACCGTAAGAGTATCAACTTGACATGAGAAGAGCGCCTCACCAATTAGACACTGACACTCAAGTCAGAAATAATTTTGACAGTGTGAGACTAGCAAGCTAGAGAATGAGTACCTTATAAATTAACTAGCATCTTATATTTGCAGGGAAATGTCATGGACTTTCCATAATAGTACAAAGAGCTGGGTGAGGAGCGATACTGATCTAATGGCTTTGGACATATGAGCTAAGGCTTTGGGCCATATGAGCTGAATCCTAGGCCCAATCAATTTTCCGGCCTCTACCGTTTGCCCCATACTTTCTGAGTTCAGGTCGAATGAATCAAACTCTAAAAGTAAAGTGATCAGTTTACTGAGCTAGATTCCTAATCCATGACCTACGTTCGTTCGTGCACGATCCTCGGACATCTGGAATAATTCAAACTATGTGCGAACGAAGATTTAGTTGGATTGAACCATAAAAATAGTTCGCTTCATTGCATTAAAGATAAAATTGAACTTTATTGAATCATAAAAATTATTTGGCACACTTTGTTTTGTTTGACCTCCCAAACCGGCATGCACTCCACCTAACCACCTCAAGGCCGGTTTGGTCCAGATGTGTACAATGGCTTTGCTGGCAAGACCAATTTGACTTGCTTCTGAAATCTTCCTTTGTAATAGGATCTTCATGATTGTTATATTTGGAAATTGTCTTTGAAGATATCTTGAAAAAAATTTAAATTTCGCTCCAAATATCTAAACAATTTGTTACTGAGTTTCAGTAGTATCTCCAAAGTAGTTGAATCCATTCTTTAAGATTTTCACCTTTATTATCTTAAAAAATATAATTTATCAATTTGCTGTCAACAAGATAGTACTATAATTCTTTAAAATCATCCAAAAGCCACACTTCTCATGTAATTTTCCAGCCAAATATCTACTAAACTGAAATTTTTGCTGTTTTCAAATAGGAAATCACATTGCCGCTACTTGGATTTAGAGGAGCGTATGTAATAGCAACAGATTTTCTATTTCAAATTGCAACAATTAGGATGTGAACACGGCCCTCTCATCTACATCTATTTTACTCCTTAGTCACCCATTGCTGACCGATTGTCGCCCTTCACCATTTGAAGCTCCTCGAACAATTTTTATCATTTTAAAACAATGGGTCTTGAATTTTCTAGGGTTTGCCATTGTAGAACTGTATAACTTTTGTTTCCTTTCTTCTTTTTGGAGTTGAAGCCTTCACAATTTTGGTGGAGTCTCCTCTTGAGGTAAAATATATATCTTCTCTTTCTATTTCACTGATCTCGTACAACATATAATAAAATAGAAGTATAAGGTGAGAATTGAGAATAATGATATATCAGTCGAATTTTGCGATTCATTCATGCCCGAATTTGATGGTTCAGCCATGGTTGAGCATGGTGATTTGGCTATTGATAAATCAAACTACCCAAGCAGTGTAGTTCATGTTTCGGTCGTGTCTAGTTTATTGGCTGAGCTCATGAAGATCCACTATAGTTAGGTCTTCGTGTAAGAAAAAATTCAATTGAACCAAGAACCAAATTTTCCACTACAAACGTGTTCTTTCTAACCTTGGTAGAATTCATTGCTCGTATAATTTTTCTTCTTTCATAGAAGTTAGACTACAATCTCGTTTAGAAAGGCTTCTCTTGCTAACCCTTGTCAGAGATGCTTTATCTTTTTACATCTAACTCTTTCCAAACCTTTGCCTGTCTTTTGGAGAACCCGCTATACTTGATTGTACTCGGTAACTTGACTGGATTTATGGTTGGGCTACCTAAATTGCATGGTTCTTATAGTATAATTGAAAAACGTCATGGCGAATCGTCCTTAAACAGTAGAAACGACTTGAAGCATCTGTATGGACAACCCAATACTAATAGACACTAGCAAAAATAATACTTCTTTGTCCAGAGGTTGGGAATATGGTTTTGATGAGAATCCTACTCAATTTCACATTCAGACCCGCTCAGGTAATCCAAGTTGAATGTTTTACTTTTCTTCGTCTTATCATAATAACACTTACTTTGAATATTTATCTCACCTGTATTTCTGACAGACCAATCTATTAGAAGTAGAATTCCTTTGTGAAACTTATAAAATTTAACTTGAAGATCCTTCTTACTGTGCCAGATCATAGTCTCCAAGGCTTGTTGACTGAGTCAAGGTTAAAAATTACAGGCTTAGGTGCTTTAGCGGTTGATTAACTCTCGTTGTCTGGCAAGATTTTTTTAAGTCTGAAATGCCCAAATTGTGGAATTTTTTTGCAAGGATGGAAGGAATCGTGTGATTTGGTCTTATGGTCCGTCTGAGGTTGGAGCTTGAGGATAGTTCGTCTGACAACATAGCATGAGGATGGTTTGTCCACCGAAGAGCATGAGGAAGTTTCGTACGGTCACAGAGCATAAGGAATGCCCATCCATCAGTGGAGCATGAGGATTATCTATCCAGCGGTGAAACATATCAACATTTCCCAACTTACCCTGTTTTTAGGTTTAGGGAGAGACTTGTATATGCTACTACCACAATTTTCTATATGCAGTTGGTTTTCAAAATCATAAGTCAACGATTCAATATACAACTGTGTTTATAATATCTTCGATGTGGATGATCAATCAAATCCTAGAACCAATAACTTTCTTTTAGAAAAAATTACACTTTTGATCTGTGACAAAATTGTTAAGCCTCACACACACATAATATGATATCGTGAGTTCAAGTTGTAGTATCTCTAATCTATAGAATTTGTAACTACCTTGACAAAAGAAAAATTTTAACACTTGAGGTGGGCTCATATGGTTAATTTACCCACTCGCTCTCCATTGACCTTGGCCGTAGTTTGAGCGTGCTGCCAATATATTTTTTAAAGACAATATATCTATGTCCTGGAATTCCACTTTTGGATTTTCCTGAGCCTTAACTAAGACATATGTAGGTGCAATAAGGTGTATACGTCGAGGGATGATGAGTGTTATACTGCTGACTGTCGGGTATGAGGTGAACCCTTCATCCCACCCATTCTCTATAGCAAAAAGAAAAAGAAAAACAACTTATTAAGGTTAATTCACTTTCGATTGTACCTCAATCCACTTATGTTGCTTTCTAGTTCACAAGAAATTCTTGGTTGCAGTAGCCACAATGTAGTTGGCTTCCCACGGTTGACACATGGTGGGAGAATCCACCACTTGGGAAGAAAATACTATTTTTTTTGTTTAGTAATTATTTTATGTAAAAGAATGGAAAAACAATATTTCTATTTGTTTTGTAAATATAAATACTCTAAATATATATATATATATATATATCTTTTGACAATAAAGAAAAACAAGCATTTTAAACAAAAAAATACAGCATTTTTTTACAAGAGAGACTTTGATCGTATTGCAAAATATTGAGATAATATAATAAATTAATTTCTAAATTTTTGTTCTGCATAAATAAACCTAAAATTATGACAGAGATTATTATATAATTATAGAGATATAAAAACTAACATATTTATATAATTATAGAGATTAATATGATAGAGATAAAAATTAATATACATAATTATATAATTTTTGTTTTGCAAAATTAATTTTCGTTCAGCGCATCAACAATCATTTTTGTCAAGGATGGAAGGAAATCTCTTGTCGGTATGTTACGTAGCTATTTGGTTAAAATTTAACGTGTTACTTTGATCAGACTAATTGGTTTATTTATATTTATTATGTTATTTAGATGGCTTTAAGTAGAGAACTGGAAAAAACTTGTTAAAATTTGAAATGTAATTTCTATTAGATAATGATATGTACGAATTTGTGGAATCGTATTATAATGTTAATTAGAAATCTATTTTATCATTATCTTCTATGGTTTGTTTATATCGACATTAAATCAATTATTTATTTTTGTACTATAAAAGAGAGAAAATGTTATCAAATATGTTGGACTATGAATGTATCTATATGGGTCCTAAAATGCTATAATAGGGATTTTAGTAGGAGAAAAGAAATGCACTCGTAAACTCATTAACAGCAGGGCGAGTTACTTTTCTATTATAAAAGAAAGAATATGCTATCAAATATGTAATTATGTTGGACTATGAATGTATTTGTAGGGCCCATAAAATGCTATATAATAGAGATTTAAATAGGAAAAGAAATGCTATTGTAAATTGATTAATAGCAGACGTACGACGCAATAATATATTTTCCTAACAATGCAGAATCTGAAAAGGCTATGTACAAACTGCAGGACTTTGTATAGCGTCCAGATGACTAACATTTACCAAATCGGATTTTATAGCGTATTTGACCTGATGTAAAATATGAATTATGCTGTACTGCATATAATTTCTCTTAGTTCACCTATGTCATGCATAGTAACACATATTGACTATACAAGTGCATTAGAGGGGCTTTCTCTCGAGTAGAAATAGCTGATGTAGTCATGATTTCTTTATCAAGTTGCCCAAGCTAACTAATTTATTATTCTAATATATGAAACCGATATTTTATTTAAGATTAGTCAAGTTTATGACAATTTATGATGTTAAAAAAATTTACAAGAAAAACGCATAATTCATAATTGAGTAATGTTAAAAAATAGAAAATATTTGAAAAAAATCATAAAAAATAATCAGAAAAGTCAAAAATAGCTACTGACATACTTTGCAAAAAATTTTGCATGTGGCGCATTTATTCTAAATTTTGGTAGTTTGTATAAATTATAAAATGTACATTATATATATCTACGTGATAAATACAATATATTTTATATATATAATATATATTATATAAATTTTATGAAGATTATACTCAAAATTCGTTGGTGTGTCAAAAACAGTTTTGACACTGATTTTTTTAGAATTAGGGTGCCTATTTTTATTTTGTTTTATCTTTGAATATTTTAATTTTCTTTCCTAAAAACGATCTAGTCTTGATATTCACCCTTTATAATTAATAATTATCAATTACGCAGACAAGGATAGTGTTATTTCCTTGACTTACCGCTTTAAATTAGTGTTATATGATACATGCATCCCAAATGCTTCTGCCTATTTAAGGCAATAAAACCTACAAGGAATAAAATACATAAATAGATTTCCATATTGAAAATCTCATATTAAGAACTAATTAATTAGTTTGTCAAGCGTTGAGAAATATATGGTATTAATATGATACTTTATTTCCTTAAAGAAAAACTTTTTTTCTTTTTTTTTAGGAAAAACCCACGTTTTAAAATTGTATATAAGTAGCATATGACCTAGTTGTTGTTGTTCAAGTTCATATTATTTAAGTTTTACATTTAATATTATTTTGTTTTTGCTCAATAGAAGCAGAAATCATGGCTAGTAGGCTCGCTTGTCTTTCAACCTTTTTCGTTCTCTTTATTGTTTTGGCATTCTTTTATATGGATGCTATACATGTAAGTCTCCCTCTCAATATCTTCTCATTGTTAAGGTTAAATTGTTAGTAATACCGAAAGTTTAAATTGTTGGCCAGTTAAGTCAAATTTTTATATTTGATAAAAAAAGTTTTAATAACTATATTGATTTTATGAAGTTATTTTTTTCTTATCTCCACTGTATTTTCAATATATTTCGAGCGCATATTATGTATATTGTAATTATTAGCCCATACTATATATCATGAAAACCCATCTTCATACAAAAATTATCTAGAAAGCAATAGAATATTTAAGAAAAGAAAAAAAAAAGTGTAATTAATTTTAGTATCGCATTACGTTAGTTATCCATAAACCATACATATATATATATATATATATATATTTGCTAATCATAAATAAAAGCCATATGTTAGCTACACAAATTCAGACGATAGGTAAGTACATAAGATACAATGTCGTAAACACATATTTGCAAAACAGACCTAATATACAGTATTTTCGGTGTTTTTTTAGTAACTTTTATATGACCGTTTTTTCAATATTAATATATGCAGGCTGGAGGAGAGGGCTCGCTTCGTAAAGAAGGTAAAACACTTTATGGAAATATGTTTTTGTAACTTTTACTTAAATTTGCATAAAATAAAAAATCAAAATGATAATTTTGAATAAAACTTGCAGATTGTCCAAAGGCATGTGAGTATAGGTGCTCAGCAACATCACACCAGAAGCCGTGTTTGTTTTTCTGCAACATGTGCTGTGAAAAATGTCTATGTGATCCTTCTGGTACTTACGGACATAAGGAAGAATGCCCTTGCTATAACAATTGGAAAACTAAGGAAGGCGGACCCAAATGTCCGTGAACCTTCATTTGTTTTGTTTTCATTTTATGGGATTCCAATCGAACAAGTTTTTTGTTTGAAATAATTTTATTACTACATGATGTAATAATTAATCTCTTTTAATTATTTTATCTTATAGTTATGCTCTATTTTTCAAATAGACATACTTCTTCTTGCATTTGCCAAAACTTCGTGAGTTTTCTTTTGATTTTCTTGCTTGAGTTCTGATGGTAATGAATAAAAAGACTCGATCACGATGTCCGTACCATATATATATATATATGAACCTCTATTATTAAAATGTTTGATTTCTTCTAGATATTGAGTGCGCTTCAGCTTAAGGAGGCATGAGTTACGTGCTCGTTAGTTATGGCTACGTAAAAGAAAACATGGAAACTTAAGTGGTTCACACAAAGAGTAGATAAAAAAAATAGTTTTTCTATCTTTCATTTTCCTTTTTTACAATAATTAGGAAAGACTATATTTTCCTTAATCGGTCACTAGGAAAACACTTTCACCACAAAAAGACCGCATCATTTACAGCATATACATCTCCAATACCTCTCCAGTCACAAACACAGGTATACCGACCAAGAAACATTTCTAACAACTAGTTAAATTACACGCGCGGTTACGTGATATGTACGTTTTTATTATTATAAAATAAAATTCGAAAACTCGATTACAACTTTTATAATATTCATAAGTTTTACTCTCTAAAATGTTTTCAATTAAGTTAATTATGCTAGAAGAGGATGACATACATAGACTCTATACATTTTTTATTTTATTTTTAATGTGTTATTTCTATCCTTTCTAATGTGACAAATAAACTAAAAACATGTTTTATGCTTTTATTGATTATTAATTGAATTTTTCTATCATATTTCTTAAGGATGAAATAACTTAATATATTTTTAATCTAAAAATAAAATTCAAAATAGAAATGATAAAAAAATAAGTTTGCTCAATATATACATCATTTTGAGAAATAAAAAACTTTTTAACTTTTAATGATGCATCATTACTAGTCTCAAGAGTAAATTTGAAATTAAAAAATAAAGAGTGAACAAAATGGTCCAAAAATGATTCTCCCTCTCATCCCACTTTTATTATATTGCAGATTAGTATAATAATGTTGTTATAGGAAACAATTAGCGCAACAATGTTTTTTTGTCAAAGAATTAGCGTAACAATGTTTTTTGTCAAAGAATTAGCGTAACAATATTTTTTGGGTTAATATTATAGGACCCCCTAAACTTTGTCCCAAAATCAATTTATTCCCCTAAACTATTTTTTCTTCTGAATTAGTACTTAAACTTTCTCCATCCATCACTTTATCCTCATTGCCGTTAAATAACTGTTAAATGCTCACATGCACGGCACAAGCCTATTTTTTTTTTTCTAATTTTGCCAATTTCTTCAACCTTATAAGGTATATATCTCTCATGTTTTCCCATAAAAAAAACCATCCACAAATTGCATTTCCATCTTCACTAATTTTTTTCAAAAATTTGAAAAGAATCAACTTAACTTAATGTTATCCAAAAATATTGTGTGTTATTTCACTATTTTTGATGTATAAAGTTATTTAAAATATGTAGATATTTTTATCAACAAAGAATATATTCATTTTTTAATTGTAAGAGCATTTCTCATGTAAGACCTATTATTATATGCTCTTTTTAACGTATGTATAAAATAGTTGTAATATTTATCAACAAAATAACTGAATAATTGCCATATCCACCTGTCATAACATATCTTTCAACAAAATCAAAAGCCTATTTCATGTGTACTACACGTGATCAATTAAATGACGTTAGACCCAAAATTTTGGTCCAGGGAGGGTAAAGTGATGGATGGACAAAGTTTAAGTATCAATTCAAAAGAAAAAATAGTTTAAGGGGGTAAATTGATTTTGAGATAAAATTCAGGAGGATCCTATGATATTAACCTTTTTTCTTATAAAAATTAGCGTAACAATGTTAAGTACCGATGATAATAGAGACTCAAAATAATGTGTAAAACAGGTAAAGTGTCAATATAGTATTCATTAATACTTGTCAAAGGTTCTATTTTGACCATTTAACACGACAAGAAAACCACTTATAGCGGCAGGTTTTGGCCCAACACTAGCTGTTTATCCTATTGTCACAGGGTCGTTGTCTCATGCCATGAGTTTTTTTAACGACATGAATACCAAGATTAATTCCTGATCGTTGGATGAAGCAAGGAGACTCCCAGCCATTAGATCACAAAAGGGGTGGGAAATTGCCATTACCTGTTGCACCGGTTGCAGGTTAGTTTTTTTTAAAGCTTCCAGAGGAAGCTTTCCACTTCTTCTCTGCAGCGAATGATTTCTCCACCGCGAACAATTTCTCCGCAGCGAATGATTTCTCCTCCAATCTTGATTTCTCCTCCAATCTCCAACGCGAACGATGAAAGCAAGCAAGATTTCTTCTTCTTCTTCTTCACCAAACTCAGGCTATCTCTGCTCTGTCTTCAACGTCATCCAGTCCGTCGTCCACCTCTCTCTCTCTCTCTCTCTCTCTCTCCCTCTCTCTCCATAGTCTAGCTCTTTCTGTCGTCAAAGAGTTTTTGCGCCTAGGGCACGCGATTTTCAACCACTTGGATTTCCTTACTCTCGGCTCATTCTGTCGAAGGTAATATCTCCCCCTCTCTCGATCTCTCTCATTTTTTTATAGTCCTTACACAAGATATTCTATTATTTTAGATCGTAATTTGAATATCATAGCATAGAGTAAAAAGATTCAAATTTTCTCATTCCTTAACTAATTTGCATCAGCTAATGTGTTCATGTCTCATAATCCGTCAAGTGAATTCCTCAAACTTGGTAAATGAACAACTGGCAAATGAAGGAATTTTAGCAACATAAAAATCCAAGTAGATATGCTTCAAGCATGTAGAATGTTTATTATTTATAAACATTTGGCTGTTTTGAATGTTTTATACTGGTTTCTAGGGTTTTACTATTATACTATTTGACATTTGATTAAAGCTTGCTTAGAACGATTTGTAGAGTTTTTTTTCCAATTCTACCCTACTGCCTTTGAGAGTAGTGAATTTCCAATGTTGCACTTTATGTTGATACAAAGTTGAGCTTTGTCATTTGTTAGTTTTGTCTACAATTTATGGGAGTAAAACCAATATATGACTTGTTTCTGGCAATGGTTGTTTCTGGAGATTTTATTCTTTCCTAGTGTTTATTTTTTCTTAGCTTTATTTTGTTTTTTTTGTGACTGATGAGGGAAGAAAGGATCACATGGAAAGAAGATGAAGTCAAACCCTAAATAATTGATTTATGCTTTGTTGACTGAAGTTTGATGAAGATGTTTATTAATGTTTGTTGATTATGGTTGAAAGTGTTTAGACTAAACTAATGTTCTTATCTTTCCTTATTCTTGGGAATTTCGTGAGCGTTCTGAGTGATCTAAAATCAATTTTTTTTTGTTTGCTTTGGTTTTGATATGAGATTTTGTTCTTGATGAAGATGTTTTTTAATGTATGTTGATTATGTTTGGTTTATAGGGTCTCACTTCTAGAATGTTCTTTTTGAAAATATAGTTGTGCTCTGTAATTTATATAATTGTGGATTTGAAATGATTCACTTGTTTTCTCTACCACTTGATATGGACTTTAGAAGGTGATGAGTCTTCTTTGTGTTCATATAAATTGTTTCAATGTTAAAGTGGTTGTTTAAAACTAAACAGTGCGAAAGAATGTGCTAAAATGAGGGTGGAAGATGAAAAGATTAGTGGTCATGAAGTAAGTATGTTTAAACAAACATTACATTAAAACATGGAATTGATAAATTTTGATTGTAATTTAAGTGAGTTTCTGATATGCAGACACGAAAAGGTCTAGCTTTAAAGTGGAAAAGTATGAAGAAGGAAGCCAAACTCAATTAAAGGAAAATGAAATCCATACCATTGAAATCAGAGCGGAACTACTCGATCCTAGTCATCTCAGAAGGCTTGCCGTTAAACGGAAGTTGCTCACACGTTGTACACCTGAGAAATTTATGGATCTTGTTGTAATTTTTGATGAGGGGGAGAGGAGAGCGGTCGTGGAGACGGGATTCAAAGGATTGTTGGATATTAAATGTCATAAGCTAAAGAGGAACTTGTTGTAGCAACTATTAGGTTACTTCGATCCAGCCACATGCAAGTTGAATGTCCATGGATGTCGATTCAAAGTCACCGTAAATTATGTGACTTCTACACTAGGCATCTTTGACGGTGGGAAGGAGATCAAATTCGATGGTGATGTGAATGAGATAAAAGATCTAAAGGTGAAGTGGGTGAACGCCAAATGTGATATTCCGGTGAATGACTTGTCAAAAATATTGATTGAGGAGTCTGTCGACGACAGTTGGAGGCAATCTTTTGTGTTGTACACTATCAGGGTTTTGTTATCTCCTTGATCAAAATCAATCGTCAATAATTCATGGTGGCACGTTGTGAAGTCACCTGTGACCATCTAACATAAGAATTGGGCTTCTGCTTGTTTTAAAGATTTTGTGGATGGTGTCATAAAGTATCACAACAACCACCACCATACCAATAACGGATGCTTGTTATTTATACAAGTAATTTATTTAGTGTAAATTGGTATTACTTTCGTGTTATAACATATGTATAATTACTAATACGTTCATTTCAATGTAGCTATTTTATTTGGAGAAGTTGGCATGTGCTGCGAACTATGTTGACATGAACCAGCCTTCGCCGCTAAGGTGGAATGACAAGGCCGTTGCAAAAATGATTTATTTTTTAAAATCAAGGGGAGGAGAAGCTTGGCCTAAAAGCTGTGCAGTAAGCGTTTTAGAATATTTCAAATTTGGTTGGTTATATTACCATTGATTATTTATTACTAATTCACATATATTTGTATTATGTAGATCGATACAATCGCGCATGCCATTCTGGACGACCCTGAGTTCAGGAGGACCGCGAGCGTAAGCAAGTTCGCAAGGACCTATGCGCATATCTACTTGAAGAGCAAGACGTCGGGTTAGATGATTTAAGTGCACAAGCGATCGCTCTTCAAGTGGAGTCCAGCTCCAAGAGGGCGGATATTTCACAATTAAAGGAGGTGTAGAGAAAGATGATAGTTATCCAAGAGAATATGTGCACAAGATTGGCGAGTCTTTTGAAACAAGACATTGGTAAGTCTCTAGCCCAAGACGATGACCCACACGTCACCTCGACTCAAGGTAAAGAACAAGTAGGTTTTGATGAGGATATGAGTCCCTCCCGCAAAGAAGACCTACCAGTATTTTCATCACATTTATATAAATGTGATAATGATGAAATGTGCATCCAGCTGGATGATTTACATTATGTATTCGCTAACCTTCTATTAGTCAGGAAACCATCTATGACTGGAACAATTAAAAGACGTCGAATGATATTATTCTGTTTATTCATATATTATCTTTTATATATATATATATAACATGTGTTTTGGTGGGGCAAACATGTCTTGTCCGAGTTTACCGAAAGCCAATTCCCGATGCAGTTGTGCAACACTCAAGAGAGGAGAGATAGTACTCTACTTAGTTCACCCTATTTAAAGGGTAAACCAACGACTAAACGCAATAAGAAGGTATTTAAAGTGGGTCTATACACGTTGCATAACCCACTAGAAGTGAAAGATGAGCGTTTAGCGGAGTTTATTTTTTAGAAAAGATTAAAACATAGGTAATAGTCACACTAATCTAACAAAATTTGACACACCATCATGGCCAAATTTTGATTAAGTTTGTTTTTATTTTTCTTTTACAGTGAGATTCTTGTTAGACATTCTGGTCTCCATGCTAATAGAGAGACCTAAAGACTCCCAGTCCATAAAATTGGCTTGGCTGGGACCTTATAGACTTGTTTGTCAGCATTTTGACCTAGGAGGCTCATCGCGCGTCGATGAACAATAGATTCTGGTTTCTTCCCACATTATTTGTTGTGAGTATTTACTACTCAGTATCATCCTTATTTAGGTTTGTATGTACATTGTGTATTATGTTTTTGTTGTGCCACTGCAGAGTTAATGTATTTCAAAACTAGTAGAACTTCCTAATTTTGTGAGGAAACACAAGATCGTGGATAGATACTAGCCAACGCTTGAGCTAGAAATGACGATAAACAAATTTAATATAGTTAAGATATTAAATGTTGACTTGGTATGATTGTGTAAATGTATTATGTAATCAAGATATGTATTCTGGTACACGATGGTTGAGATCATTGGTTTATGACCAAGATCTCTATCATGGACAAGGAAGTCACTGTATGGGACACCTTGCCAGATGGCCGACTTAACGCCGGACGGATCGAAAAGGTAAAAAAGATTGTATGTTCTAACCCCTCATCATGACTTGTAATTTGTCTTATAACATGTGTGATTTTGACATTGATTACTTTTTTTATATTTTGTGAATGAATTTATAGTTAGAAGGTATGGACTTGATATTTGGGACTAAGCTCATAGATTTGTTACTCCCTCCAACAACCTTCTTTTCATTCAAAATTTCAGAGCCGCCCTAAGTGGTCACCTAATTAAATGGGTAAGTTCACTGATCGTAAATTTGCAAGCGTGATTGTGGAGTGTCGGTCTTGAGATATATGGATGACATTAGGGCAGGAGTTATTGTCGACCATCGTTACCAGGTAATTTGTTGGATATTTTTTACACTTTGTTGAACTTGGAGAGCTTTATTTTTTGTTTGTTATAGTTTCAGATTCTTTTAGTTTCTATAATTGAGAATTTTTTGATTATTTTAGATTTTCTCATTTTTGGTTGTCATTACTGGTTATTTATTAGGGTTCCTTTAGTTATATAATTTGGATTTTTTTTATTCTTCTAGCCTTGCTAGTTTGTGGTTGTCAATATTGAAGTTGTTAAGGTGTATGATAGTTTTGGTGAATATTCAAGCCTTAGAGCATCCTATTTTCTATTTTGTTTTAGTTGGGTACTTTTGGTTATATAATTGGGATTTTTCTGATTGTTGTGAATTTGCTCATTTGTGGTGTTATTATTGAATTTATTGATGTGTATGATAGTTTGGTGAATGTTCAAACCTTACAGTTCTATTTTTTGTTTTGTTTTAGTTTGGAGTTAGGTCCTTTTAGTTATGTAATTGGGAATTTTCTGATTGTTCTGGGTTTGCTCGTTTATGGATGTCGTTGTTAAATATGTTGAGGTGTATGATAGATTGTTGAATATTGGAAATATTTTTATAAGAGTATAAATCGCACGATCTTCATTGTAATATTTTGATGAAGATCATCAACCATCCTTGGAACATCTCGTATGATACGTTACATAATAGCGTTGATCGATTTTATAAGACGAACTCATCTGTCTCGGAGACGGGGCAACCACTGAAGACAAGTCCTACTTTAGAGAAAAGGCTTGAGAAGTGGAAAAAATGAAGGGATGGATAATACTGTATTACAATATTGTGTCATATTTTTTTATGTTCTTGTTCAAACACTCGCCCTTTTTCCATTTCTAAGAAATTCGGTGAGTTATAGATTATTGATGAAGACAATAAGAGGGATATCTTCGTATGCTTTGAAATTTATTGCTCTTCCATTATTGTCTTCTTCAGTAACCCTTAGCTCATTGAATTTTTTAGAAATAGCAAATGGGCAAGTTTTGGATAGAATTAGGATCCTAGGCCTGTCTTGGCCGAGTATCCCTCCAGGTAGACATTATTGTGTCATCTTTTGTATATGAATATTGTGTATAATGAAGATAAATATATTTTTGTAATTTATTGTGTACAATGATAATAAACAGATTTTGTATATTATTGTGTACAACTATATTTTTAAAAAATTATTGTAAGTTATCGTGTATATTGATGATAAATAGATGTTGCAGAATTGTTTGTAAAGGTAAATTTTAGCAAATTTTGTAGAATTATTGTGTATTGTTATAAATAAGTAGGTTTATAAATATTTGTATATTAACATTCTCAAAAAACTATGAAAGCTAGTTAATACCAAAATGAACATTTACTACGGCGCGGGATACGAAAAATTATACCAGTATGGGATGTTTAGAATGTACAAAGGCACCGACCATGCGCGTTGAATGGTGGTGGGTACACAGATAGGTCGAATGGGTACGCACCTTGCACATTGAAAGTGTACGCTCCTCGCACATTGAATGGGGACGCACCTTGTCCGGAGACCCCTGTCGCGTTTGCACTTTGCACGTTAGATTGTGCTAAATCATCATTATTATCGTCTGTCATCGTGGCATGGACATCGTGGCATGGACATCGTGGCATGGACATCGCTCAGTAATTCTAGACATGTATGTTCAATATGTCCATTGTTCTTACAATGTCCATATCGAAAAGTGGTTGGTCATGCTTTACTCGAGCTAGCACCTTGGCTGCCTTTCGTCTTCACGATTACAGGGTCTTCAACGGGCTTTTTTAAATCTCTACACCATCCTCATGCTTCACATCATGTTCGTTGGCGACCTTCTCATTCCACAAGGTCCCATATTTTACAAAAATCATCCCAATCTCCACTTTGGCTCGAGTCGACCATTCATTTGATTTTGACGCAAAGTGAGTAAGTCTTTTGGCAGCTAATTGGATCGAATTGTACCGAAGTAATACTGTCTCATCTGTGTCCAAATGAGAATGGCTTGACCCGGTTGGTAGTATATTACTCTTCACAGTGATCCACCTCCGGTCTAGTATGCACATGCTTGAGATCTGTTGCATATGCTCTACTTTCATAATAGTAAACATATGACGACATGAAATCCCCACTGATTCAAACTTACCACTATTGCACTTGAGCGTATCAAGTTTTTGGTCTCGTGTCACTATGTATGAGTCATTCAGCACCCCAAACTCGACCAACGAATAATTTTGGGCCTCCCTATGATATGTCAGAGTACAAACAATAAACGATGCTTCACCCATGATCTCCTTACGCACACGTTTAAATAGTGTTTGTGTGAACACATTTTTCGCGTGTTGCTCTAATGCACGCAATTGAGACTGAAGCACATGTGTTTCATTTCTGAACTTGGAATCATCCAACATGTCCTCGTGTCGAATATGTGCCAACGCCTAGTCGAATTGTTGCACGAATTCAAATAATTTAGATCGACGTACAATGAATCGGTAGATATACACGTTCATACCTTCAGATCGTTGTGTCGTTCTCATGAAAGTAAATAATTTTACATGTTGGAAGGCCTCTACCCAAGGTTCACACTTCACATACATCCATTGTACCCATTTGTTTTGCCTGAGGTTGAACGACTCTATCAAACGATCCCATTCCTCTTTGTACTCCCCTTCACTAAGTACGTCAAACATGACTCTCTTGAATGCATGTAGAAAATATGGGTTATGCACGTTTGATTGGGCATTTCATTTGAGATTCCATGCATTTCATCTTGATTGCTTTATCGCCATCTGTAATGACTGATGGAGGCATCTTGTTTCTCATGGCATCCAAGAAAGTCCTCAACACCCATTGATGGGTTTCCACAATCTCATCAACCAATAATGCACAACCAAATACTGTGGTCTTGTAGTGATTGTTCATGCCAAGGAAAATCACGAGCGGTTTCTTGTATGCATTTGTGCTGTAGGTCGTATTGAACGTCAATGCATGACCAAAACAGTGATAGTCAACTTGCACATCGAGTCTTCCAAGAACAAATTTGCTAGGTGATTATCCATGTCAATATTGTATTTGCAATACATTTCAGGATCCATCTCCAATTTTGTAGTAAAAAAAGTAATAGCTGCTTCTAAATCAGTTTCGATGACCTGCGCTTTTCGCTGCATCTCCATCTTACTGTAGAGATTCATCCGTAAGAACCCAACATTTTTGTAACCACCTGCTTGGTCGACCATGTAATCAAACACTTGGCTTAGCCTTACACCAACATTGTACAATCCTGTTGCCTGGGCCATGTCCGCGTCATACTACTCTATTGGATCGAAGAAAGGACACGTCTTGTGATGAGGCGGTGGGATGGTTGTGCTTAGCTTCAAAATCTTTAACGACCCATTTTTTGTCTTCTTATCCAAGTTTACCCTAAAACAAGCACTACAATCCACCCTTGTCAAGTCTCTTGGTATCCTCTCTACCCATATATTTTTTCTCATGAATTCCTTATTTTGAGCAAACCCATATGTGTAGCACAGTTTGTCCCTCTCTATTCTTGCGTTTGTCATCTTCCTTACACTGAACCCAACATCGACAGCGTATTTCGTAGAAATGTTTGGCCTCTTGTAACATATCGAAATTTTCACTAATAACATCCTCATTTCACAAGTTTGCTAATGTGGATGAACCCGACACATACTCGTCTTACCCGGATTTATGAATACTTCATGATGGACTCATCTTTGAAATTGCTTAATCTTAAAAAAAAGTGTAGAAAACTAAACATCAGGATGACTGATATTTGAATATGCTTAATCTTAAAAAGAATTAAAGAAAACTAAATAAACATTAGCTTTCTGGAGTAGTTGATCCCTTAGTTGGAGATGAAATTAGATAATCCAAACAAAGAAAATGAAGGAGCAAATGTATTTGAAATTTAGAGCAGTTGAAAATTAGTGAGAATGTGTTTTAGTTGAGTGAATATATGATTTTTAAGGATGATTTACGAAGAGTAATTACCCATATTAATTGCACAACTACCAGATACCACCAACCATTAAAAAAGTCAGAATAGGCGATTAGGACCCAAACACTACTTTGGTGGTCCTAATTGCCTGGTGGTCCTAATTGCCTATGGGTCAGATGAATCGCCTGTAGTAACAGGCGTTTGGGAGCAACTGGTCACATTTGGGCCCTAAACGCCATAGTAACAGGCATTTGGGGTTCAAACGCGAGCTGGCCCCAAATGCCATTCATCACAGCGAATCGTCAGTAATGAATGGAGTTTGGGCCCGAAATGCCATCGTAACAGGCGTTTGGCCCGTGTTCATCGACACTGGCCAAACGCCATTATCTCAAGCATTTAGGGTGTGCGCCAGTCATGAATGGCATTTGGGGACTGTTGATGACGTTTTGAGCCTCAAACTCCACTATAACAGGCATGTGGCCCGTGTTCATCGACATAGGCCAAATGCCTTTGTGTCAAGCATTTGAGGCGCGACCATCAGGCCCAAACGCCATCCGTGACTGGCAATTTGCCAATCATAAATGGCGTTTGGGGCGTGTGAATAGCATTTGAGCCCCAAATGCTATTGTAACAGGCATTTGGTCTCAATATTGTCTATTATTCTTAAAAAACATTGATGGAAAAATTAAAATAAATTTAGGAGTTTAAAATGCTTAGATAGATTAACGGTTTGTAAGCACGAGACGCGCCATAACATAAGGGGCGAATCTACTCTTCGTAGAATCTAATTGGATAGATTGTCAGTTTGTAAATGTTATCCTTATACATAAAAAGTTTAGGATCAAGTTTGAAAATCAACGGTACAATAAAAAAACTTAGAATTCAGTTCCAACTTTTAACCAATGATTCGACAGAACCTTCCCGTAAATATTAGAAAACCCACAATAATAATTACATATTTATATCCATAATATGTCAAACGCCTGTCATGAAACTTTGACAAATTTATAATCCAAAAAAACTTAAATTCCAAACAAACTTAGAATCTAGCAAATTTTTATATTCACAAAAAGTTCATATCAACTTTGACAAAACATAATCGTGCAACTTTTCTCTTTTTGACAAAGCATCGTGTGAATACTTTGTACATCCTTTAAGTTCTCGTTCCGATTTAGTATCCTTATTGGTTTCGTCATCATGGTCGTCTTCATCATCATCAACTAAATCTTCACCATTGTCATCATCTTCATCGACTTCATCATCATCACTTTCATGTCTGCTTGCTTGTGTTTCAAAAGTAATCTAAGGGCCACCATGACTCAGCATCAATGCCGGGAAATTATTCCCGGCATTGTAAAGTTTTCCATTATCAGAAAGTTGTTGTACCAAAGTGCCGAAGTTTGTTTTAGCTGTGATTTCGATACTTTTCTCAACAGCGAAAACTGCAGATCTAGGTTATTATTTTTTTGGTGAGTTTGAATAAACCGCTAGTATATATCATAGGTTATTTGTATTTTTTTTGTGTGTTTGAATTAGGGGTGTGTAGAATTTTTATGAACCGACCAAACTGAACCGAAATCGGTTTGGTTAATTTAAGTAACTGAACTTTCAGTCCGATTATAGTTTACATAAACATGTGATCGGTTCGAATCGATTACAACCATTTTTTAATATACATATATAAATTAGACATAAATTATGAAAAACTTAATAAATTATACACACATTAGACATATATTATAAAAAATTAGACATAATTATTAATTAGACATATATATTAATTGTGTTGACTGTTGATATTTGAAATTTAATGATTTTTTGCTATTTTTTTTAGAAATTTTATAATTGTAACTGAACCGATTATAAGTACTCGAACCGAACCAATTACTTTAGTTTCATTCAGTTCGGTTCTTTTAGTTATATCGGTTCAGGTGGGTTCAGTATTTTAGGTAACCAGTGAATTCAGTTCGATTATAAAAATACTTTACTAACCGACCAAACCGAACCATGCACACCATAATTTGAATAAAACGCGAGTATATGTTGAAGAAACCTCTGGAATACACTTTGGGGTTTTTCTTTGCATTTTCTATTTTACATTTATAGTTTCTATTCCTTCGTTAAATATTAAACTTAATGACGATCAAAACAATTAGAAGGTAGAGAGATGAAGAAGTTCATTAACAATAACAAATTGATTCATAATCTGATAACAAAATTTTCTATTTATAATAACCCCAAATAAATTTTTTATATAATAAGAAAACTATAAGTAAAATATTTACAAGCACTGCTACAAAGTTGACATACAATAGTGGTCGAAAAATACTATCTTGATAATATTTTTACAAATGCGGTTTATCCCGACACTATAAGAAGTCTGGAAACATACTATAGCGTTTTACCGAGCTAAGAAAAATGCTCTCGTAAGGTCTTTTTGGCTTTTCAAACGTCACAGAAGACACATTAGATATTTTTAAACTGCTATTGAATAACATGTGAAACACATTATGTTTTTTTATAACAATTTGCAATGTTATGAAAACCCTTGATTGCATCTTTTTGTGCTATAGAATATGACGTAAAAGATGTTGCTACATTTTCTACAATATTATGAAAGACATTCAGAAATTTTTTTATTATTTGTGCCAGCAATTGTACAAATGTTTATGTAGAAAAGGTCACAAATTAACTTATAAAAAAATCACAAAATAACAAAGTCAAATATCATTGTATTTAATTCTTCAAAATTCTTAGATATCATGGTTTGCTAAAATCACATCCCATATAGTTACATGTCTTCTCCAATTCATTTAGTGCCTATCCATCTACAAACATAAAATATGAAAAAAAGAAAAACATAAAATCCATAAAATTCTAAGCACACCGCTTAAGTTCTGTAGTTCTGCTGACCAAAAATCATGTTGGAACTTTTCTGAACGTTGAGGATCAATGATCAAATCACTCAAGGAATGTTTTCTCATAAATCTGCTTGATCTTGTATCGACAGAAGAGTTAAAATAAACATTCTAAGTATTCAAAAGACAACACAAGCACTTTAATTCACAAAGACCAAAGGGGGTGTCACGACACAACAGCACAATGCGCATCAGCAACATCCAGCAGCTCAAAACAGCCCTTATGCAGCAGCTCAAATAACAATATATGATTGGAAAGGCATTACTCTATGCAAACGCCATAGAAGAAAAAAAAACACCAAAGAACAAAGACTTTCAAACTTTCACATTATAATATTCACATTCAGCACATTTCTATAAACAGAAGGCGCGTAAGCTAACAAGATAAAGCCTCACCCCCTGTTTTTACTGTCTAAACGAGGAACAGGTTGACAAGCTGAGCTCGTTTTGCAGCACAACGAAGGAGGCTGGGACCTCCACGACCATACTGAGCTATAATAGAAGCAGATATGTAACATATGTTAGACTATGTTAGAATGAAAGCAAAGACAGTAACAACATATCCACATTCAGGAAAACCTTTTAAGAATTAATAAAATGCTACTCCTGGTCTGAAATTCTCAAACTCTTATTAAGAGGCAATGTAACCTTCCCAGTATAAAGACAAACGCATGGAGATATAGGAGAAGAGTTTACCTGAAATGACAGGGAGAAATGTTTTCTCACACGTCCTGAGAAATTTATTAATATAGATATTCTTCAAACCAAGCATCCTGGATGTATAAGGGAGAAATGACAGTCGGGCTATTGGATTCGTTCTCCATTGATGGCCCAAAGCTTTAATGTGTCCAAGCCCTGACCCATAAAAATAAATCAGATTATGCCGAAAAATTCCAAGCCATGAGCAGATTCGAGATGACACGAGCTACTCCGTACCCTAGGCACTGATGAAATTGCACGATACGTCATTCAGAACCAAGCTCCTTCCCGTCCGCTAACCTCTTCTAGCTCAGCTCCATGGAAGCTCCAAGCGAACTTCATAGATAGAGAGTGCGTAGGCGAACTGATGAGAGTGATGAGGCCGCAAAGACTAACGATAGAGAGGATGTAGAGGAAACCTATGAAATATTTTATAGGAATTAATATTCTGAGTAACGAATACTTGAAACATAACATGTTCTTTTCTATAATATATGTTTTCTGCTATAAATCAATAGGAAAATAGTTCACACGATTTCATGAAAATAGAATTTTTCTATATTATTACTTATAACGAAAATTGATTTTCAAAAAGAATTTGACTCAAGAGATATAACTTCACCTGAAAATTAACCGTGATAGTTTATGAAATATCGTAAAATATACAACATAAACTATAATTGAAAATTCCAATAAAATGCATTACTATATATTCAAACAGCTGCAGTAAGAAACCGTTCCTGATATACAATAACTAAACAGTACAAATACCTGTAGAAATGTATCATATTTGCTTTGAAATTCTACTCCGCTGATCTCACACATATGGAAAATTCCATCATGCCGGGACTTATCCCCAGCATGAATGTTGGGCATTTATGGTTCTTGAATTGCTTTTGGGAGCAATCTTGACCATTGAAGGCCCCGCGGGTCAAAGGTTTTTTTTTTTACGTTCATCTAAAATATTGAGGAATTCACAAAATATATAGGAATTCACCTAAATGTATAAAATTAATATTTCCTAGAGCGGCTCATTTAAAATGTACAGGGGCTCATAAAAAATGTACAGGAGTTTACAAAAAATGTCCAGAGATTCACCTAAATGTACAAACTTGATCTTTATCGGAAGTGCTCACCTAAAATATAGTAGGATTCAAAAAAAAATATTGGAGTTCACCTGAAATGTAGAGGAGTTCACCTAAATGTACAAAATTAATATTTTTCGGAGAAGTTCACCACAAATGTAAAGGGGTTCATCTCAAATGTACAAAATTGACTTTTTACCTTAAGGTGAACCCCTGTACATTTGAGGCAAACTCCAACCCAATACATTTTAGGTGAACCGTTCAGAAAAATATTAATTTTGTGCATTTAGGTGACCCCCTCTACATTTTTAGTGAACCTCTATACATTTTTGTGAATCTAACTATATTTTAGGTGTCATCTTCTAAAAAATACTAATTTTGTATATTTAGGTGAACTCTTTTACATTTTATCGAACTCATATGATTCTTGGTGAACCCACTACATTTTAGGTCAACCCTCCAAGAAATAATAATTTTGTATATTTAGGTGAACCCCTCTATATTTTTGTGAACCCTTGTATATTTTTTGTGAACCCAACTATATTTTAGGGAAACCCCTCTAAAAAGTATTAATTTTGTACATTTAGGTTAACCGCTCTACATTTTTTGTGAACCCCTGTATATTTTTTGTGAACCCCTCCAAGAAATATTTATTTTGTACATTTAAGTAAACCTCTCCATATTTTGCTGAACTCCTGTACATTTTAGGTGAACTCCACTACATTTTGGGTGAACCCTTCTAAGAAATATTGATTTTATACATTTAGGTAAACCCTTTATATTTTAGGTGAACACTTTTACATTTATGGTGAACCCCACTACACTTTAGATGAACACCTCTAAGAATATTAATTTTTAAATTTTGGTGAGCGCCTCTAGCATTTATTGTACCCTACTACAAATTTATTGAACCCCTTAAATTTCAAATCGCTAGTCAACAGGTCTCAATCACCACTCAAAAGTCTCTAATCATCATCCAGAAAGTGCTAATCACATCTTCGTTTGTAATCGCCATTCGACGAGTTCTAATCGCCATGTACCAGCCTCACTATGGTGATTGCAAAAAATGGCCCTAATCGCCATCCAAATGGCTCTAATCACCATGTCCCCTCCCCTCATAAACCCCAAAATTATTTTTTTAATTAATTAACGTACATTGGGAAAATCACCGATAAAATTAAAAAACATTCTCTCAATGTAAACATTAACGATATTCATTTATATGTGAAATTAGATTGGATAAAGTAAGAATTTTTGAAGCAATTGAACACTTATTCATAAACTTAATAAAAAATTTCATTGATAATCTTGTTGTACTTTTATGACAAGTATCAAGCAAGACGGGTTTTCACCATGTATAATTATAGGTTATGATGTTATGATGGTCTGTAAATCCTATTTATTGGTTTGACGAACATGTAAACCTCTAATATCAGATTCTACTATTAAATCGAACTTATCCGCTAAAAGTTTGCAATTAAATATTAAAATTTGAAATTTATTCTTTTATTTAGAATTATAACCCCATATAATCTGAAAAATAACCTCAGTTATTTTTTAATTCATAACCCTATCAATATTTTTTGAATTTTAACCTTATTTTGTTCTCAAAACTAGCTCCAAAATTTAAAAACAAATAATCATATTACCTTCCTCTTCTCCTGCCTAACGTTTCACTCTTCTCCCACTCTTCTCAACAATTCATTATTCCCCCACTCAAACACTCTATTCTCCTCCATTCTTCTTCATCTTTTCATAGCCTGAAAACTCATCAAACTGCCTTCAACACAACAGCGCGAGTTTTATTCGCACATCCTGCGTCAAACCTAAGTCAAACCCCCACCCAACCCGAGCCAAATCCGCCCAACCCATGATCCCAAGGTTTATATCCTTATAATATTGTCTTATTTAGTCTAATGCTAAAGGAAAGCAAGCCGTTAGAAAGGGAGCATTTAGTTCAACTATGTAACCAAGTTCGAGTGGTTCGAAAGGGCGTTACGATACACCCGATTATGGGGTGAAAAGATTTCGTCCAAAGAATCGAAATCTTACTAGTCGTATTCTTCACCTTGCTCCAATGGAACCTATATCCCATCCAAGTAAACAAAATGTAAGTTTCTCTTTAAAACAAATTGGTTTTTATGTGTTATATTATTAAAACACCAAATAGATACTTGAGTCATTCTGAAAATTATGTTTTTTTCATGTGATGATTGTAGAAATGTATGATTATTGGTAGCAATATATGTTTTGGATAGAAAATTATAGTATTTTTTGACTGCCTGTAAGGTGTTCAACGAAATGAAACAATGAGTTATATGACGTATTTATATTATTGTCCATAAGATGTTTGATAAAATGCCACATTGGGATCTATACTATATTTATATGTGTGCTCGTAATATGTTTGATGAAATGCTTATCCCATCCAAGGAAACAAAAATGTAAGTTTCTTTAACAAAATTTTTAGTTGTTATGTGTTATAGTGTTAAAACACCAAATAGATACTTGAGTCATTTTAAAAATTGGGTCATTTTTATATGATGCATGTAAAAATGTATGATTATTGGTAGTGATATATGTTTTAGATGAAAAATTATAGTGTATGTGTTTGAGTTCCCGTAAGGTGTTCGACGAAATGTCACAATAAAGAGATTATAGTTTATTGTCATTACTTTGTTTGATTTTTTTTCCTATGTAATACATCTTTCTTCACATACCTTAAACACTGAGTCATGACTTAAATTTTGGTTTCCTAGATAACTGAGAATGAGACTCCTTGTATGTGAGGTTTAGGGAACACTACACTAATACCTCAGTGGTACAATAGGCTTACTAAAAATGTAAAAATGAATGACGATGCTTCCAAATTTAGTTACTTGATAAGTATAATGAAAAGGGGGAAATGGATCACATCCTTTTGTAAAGTCTAGCCGAGAAATGGTGGGATACAACCCACACATTTCATTAAGATGAAGTGGGTGAGTTGAAAATGACAACATTGGACTTTGCTGCTATTACCGCGGTGAAAGTCGGAGGTCGGCAACTGGATTAGTGGTCGGCAACTGGAATATGACTTAGACATTTACAACAATAAGAAGGAATTGTGGAAGCTAGTCAATAAAACATTGTCGGACTATAAGAAAAAAAGTTAGTTATCAATAGATTTATGATAATTATGTTAGTTACACGTGTGATACTTCTCTGAAGGAGGAAATTTTGACAAGTGTTTTTCTTTTGGTTCTCTTGGGAAGTACCATTTTCTGCGATAAGAGCAACATAGTATATTTGTACTTCCTCCCAAGCCTAGAGAAACTAGATAAGATACAGGAGTACGATTGGGGTGGTTTTTCATTGTCCCTTTTGTATTGCAATATGGGCGCTTTTTGTCGGTGGAAATGTGTAGGGACCGGGGGTTTCTGGAGAGCAGTGAGGTATGGGCTTGTGAGTTCTTTCCATGTTCCCAAGAGCAGCACGTTGAATACACCTTGATGTGGGAACACGGGATGTTACCCACGACCTGAGAGAATTCTGTGTTAAACTTCGGTATGTGAAGCCCAATGAGGTATGTGTTTTATTCTATCAATTCTTATATTGTCCCCCCATATTGAGTATGAATAATGTTTTATTGACAAAATATTTGGTTTTTTGTACATGTACACAATAATTCTGTTTATTTATACATGTACACAATATTTGGTTTTTTGTACATGTACATAACAACTTACAAAAATCTGTTTATTTATACATGTACACAATAATTCTACACAGTCTGTTTATCACCATTATACACAATAACTTACAAAAATATGTTTATCATCATTAAATGTTTGTTACTTACAAAAATCTGTTTATCTTCACTGTACACAAAAATTATATAGAAAATATGATAAATATGACTGTGCAATAACGTGCACAATACATATATAGATATCCCTTCATTTTGCTCCTCTTTGCCAACCATTGCTTCAAAGTAGAACTCGTCTTTTGTGGTTGCTGGGTCTTCGAAACAGATGAGTTCCTACTATAAAACTTGTCAACACATTTTATCATTGTATACATGCTATTCGAATGACGGTTGAATATTCACCAAATATATCATACACCTCAAAACATTTGATAATGACAGTCATAAATAAAAAAATCCAGAACAATTAGAAAATTATCAATTACATAACTAAAAGAACCTTAACTCCAAACTCAAACAAAACATAAAATAGAGCTCTCAAGCTTAACCAAATGTAAACGATATCTCACAAATTACATAGGAAGACAGTCGTGAGCTATTTGTGCCCTCACGCCATCCATGAATCTCATCATCCACACACTATAATCACTCCTACAATTTAATAGTAAGTGCATCATTAAGGGGTGAAGGAAGCCCAACAGAATTCACAATAAGTGAACTTACTGTTACGAATTTTATTTATAGTGCAAGTGTACACTATCGTCGTCAAGTAATAAATTTTCATAAAATAGAGTATCGTCCACAAGATTGATTGATATTAATAATTGAAATTAACTAAGCCTTAATTCTACTTGAGAATGTCGAAAAGTTGAGATTTTTAACTAAACTAAACTTCTAATTAAACTATAACGATAAATATTTGACAAAGATAAAATTTGAATTGTTAAAAGCTCTAGGGTTTTCTATTTCACTAAACCAAACATGCTCTAAATTCGAATTCTCAATCAATTAACGTTTATTCAGGACATTGATAGCAAATTTTTCTAATATAATTATCAATATTTCTCAAGCATCGATAATCATGAATCAAAAATATGAATCATACATCTTTGTCAAGATTCAATATAATGAAACTCATTAAGCAGAAGAAATTATAGTTGCTACACTAGATTCATAATTATCTCTAACTTATGAAATTCTAATGGTGTTATAAACAAAGAGCGGATTCAATTATCACTTCTCAGTCTCAGAATTAAATCCAAAATCATGCATAGTTGGTCAGACAATCACAAGCATTAAGAATGGATTATAACACTCAATAATACTGAATAAACATCGATTGAAATAAAAATCAATATTTATGAACAATCATGGTTTAACTACATCGTAACCTTACATAAAAAAATTCGAACATAATGAAATAAGAAATCATTCTACTAATATTCTAAACCTAGAGAAAGAAGGGAAGAAAAACTAGTTTTGAGGATGGAATTCAAGCTGAAAACTGGTTCCGTGTTTGATCTTCTTGTTCTCCTCTCCAAAAGTCTTCTACTTTGCCTCTCACGTTCAGAAAATGTCCAAAGACCTTTCTAAAACTCTAAGGTATTCTATTTATACACTAGGGTTTTTCAAGGACTAGATTTGAGCAAAAAAATTGCAAAACAAAATCTAAAATCAGGCCAACGTCAACGATGGCCCATCTGTCACGTGCCAGTGTCACCACACTGGGATGCCAGCGTCGCAATGCTGGCCCTCCTGGCCAGTTCCGTTCTTTAGCGATATTTATGAATTTTTGACTTCCAAATCTTTCTAAATCAATCCAATTGCAATTGAATATCAAACCTACAAGATAGAAATAAAAATAAACATAAACCAATCAATAAATCTAAAAGAAGTAACAAAAGTAAGGATAAGATTATCTAAATTATGAGTATAAAATACACTCATCACTTACCCATTTGATTGGGGGACCACTTGGAGTGGCCTTGAAATTTTGAATGAATAGAAGGTTATTGTCGGGTGTAACCAAAAATGGCTCTTATCCCCAAATATCATGCTCATACCTTCCAACTATAATTTAATTCACAATATATGAAAGGGGAATCAATGTCAACATCACACATAATATAAGGTATTAGAAGTCATGATGAGGGGTTAGATCATACAATCTTTTTTACCATTTCGGACCGTGTCGAGCTACTTTGAACATCTCGCAAGGTGTCTCATATGGTGACTTCCTCATCCATAATGGAAATCTTGGCTATAAACCAATGATCTCTACCATCATGTATCGGAATATAGATCTATATTACACAAAACTTTTACACAATCATACTAAGTAAAACTTTAATTACTTAACTACATTAAATTTGCTTACCGTCTTATGTAGCTCTAGCAAACCCGCGTATCTCCCCATGATTTTGTGTTTCAATCAATATTAGGAAGTTCTACTAATTTGGAAACACATTAAGTTTGCAGTGGCACAACAAAAATATAATATACAAAGTACGTACGAAGCTAAAATAAGGATGGTACTCAGTAATAGATACTCACAGCAAATAACATGGGAAGAAATCAGAATCGGTCGTTCATTGACACAGAACGAGTCTCCAAGGTAAAAAAAAACTGGACAAATTAGTCTATAACCTCTGAGCCAAGCCAATTCTCTAGACCGAGAGTCTTTATGTCTCCCTAGTCAGCATCGTCGATAGAAATTTAATGAGAATCTCACTTCAAACTACAAATAAAAGACAAACTTAATCAAAATTTCAAAATGATCGTGTGTAAAATTTTTCTAGATTAGTGTGACTACTACCTATAAACTAAGCTTTTCTAAACAAATAAACGCACTAAATGTTGATCTTTGACTTCTAGTGAGTCCTGCAACATGTACGGACTCACTTTAAATACCTTTTTGTTCTGTTTAGTGGCCAGTTTACCTTTCAAATACGGTGAACTAAGAAGAGGACCATCTCTCATCTCCCAAGTGTTACGCAACCGTATTGTGCATTAGCTTTTGGTAGACTCGGTCACGACTTATTTACCCTACCAACACAAAACCCCCAATATGCTGTTAGATTACTAGTCATATTATACATGTTACATTAGTAGAAATGATGAAATACAAATAAACAGAATAATACCTTTTGACATCCTTTAGACATTCCACTCATACAGTTTGATGGTTCCCTAACCAATAGCAGGCCAGCCATTGAATTTTCGATGGATCCAACTGAATGCAGGAATCATCCCCATCACCTTTATCTAAAGGTGATGAAGAGTCTAGATGCTCTTCTTCACCAGAGAGACTTATTTCCTCATTAAAACCTCATTGTTCTTCACCTTGAGTAGGGGTGGCGCGTGGCTCATTGTCTTGGGCCCAAGACCTACCACTGTCCCGTTCCAAAAGACTCGCCAAAGTTATGCAGATCTTTTCTTAGACGACCATCATCTTTCTCTGCTCCTCAATTATTTAGGTTATATCCGCTCTCATGGATCTTGCCTCCGCCTAAATACCAAGTTCTTAAAGGATATATCTCATGCATGACGACTTGCTCTTCAGGTAGATCTGCACCCACGTTCTCATGAACGTGCGTACGCTAGCGGTCCTCCCGAAACTCACGGTCATCCGAAATGGCTTGTGCGATTGTATCAATCTGCATAATATGAATACATATGAATTAGTAATGTATAATAAAGACTAATCTAACCAACCAACTTTACAATTTTCTAAAACGCTTACCGCCAAGCTTTTAGGCCATCCTCCCCTTGAATATACAAAATTCAAGAGTTTTGTAATGGCCTGGTCATTCCATACCAGCAGAAAAGGCTGGTTCAAGTCAACATAGTTATCACCACATACCAACTTTTCCAAATAAAAAAGTTGCAACAAAATGAACTTATTAGTACAATTACTTATGTTATCATGCGAAAATAGGATCAATGTACCATAAATCTATTACCTAGATAAATAACAAGCATCTAGTAATACCTTAGTGGTTATTCTGTTGATACCTCGCGACATCATACATAAAATCTTTAAAACAAGTAGAAACTCAATTCTTCTTATGGGTGGTCAAAGGTGTCTTCACAGCGTGCAACCATGAATGACTAACAACTAGTTTTTATCGAGGAGAAAACAAAACCCTAAAGGTGTATAGGACAAATGCTTGCCTCTAATAGTCACTGTTAGACTCCTCAATCAAGAACCTCGATAAGGTGTTCACCAAAATATCTCCTTGGGCTTTCACCCACTTTCCCTTTGACCTTTTGCTTCATTCACATCACCATCAAATTTTATCTCCTCGCAACCTTCGACGATAGTTGAATGTCGACCCGTGAACATTCTGTGTGTAGGTGACTGGATCGAAGCAACCTAATAGTTACTTCAAAAAGTTCTCCCTCAGCTTGCGGCATTGCATATTCAAAAACCCTCTCAATCTCATCTCCACAATTGTTCTCCTCTTTCCCTCATCAAAATTTGTAACAAGATCCCCAAATTTCTCGGGACTACATTGTGTGAGCAACTTGTGTTTGATGACATGCTTTGTCGAATAACTAGGACCGGGTTTTGCTGCTCCGCCTTCAAGCACGTGGATTTCATTATCCTTGAAACAAAGAACTTTCTCATCCTTAGTCATCTTGTTCTAAACTACAGCCAGTTATTTTCGTTTCTGCATATCACAAACTCACTTAAATTACAATCAACATTTATCAATTCATCGTTCAATCATATATAATCTCATACATAAAGTACTTTCACTAAGATATCTATAGACATCAATGATCAGGATCTAGATCATGTTCATTCATAATACTTAGTGAACCGTACTAGCAACCATTCAATAAAGATTTTATACTTTAATATGTTGCTGATAATTTTATTCATTATCAATAATCTTAATCTTCTCGTACCAATACAAGGTCACAATCTCATTAGTGAATATGAAATTTTCAGATATTTATATAAATTATTTAACAATAATTTAAAAGAACAATTATAAAAAAATGTAATCCTCAATAATTTTCATATCAAAATGTCAATACACATGTTTTGAGGGAATAACCCCCCAACAATCTCAAACTTGTCATGAAGAAAATGTAGCATTTCTCTCAATCTCATGTTATGCACGTGACTCTCAAATGACTTCGCATGAAGTGTCTTTGTAAAAGGATCAGCTAGGTTCTGTTCTGACGTTATCTTCATAACATCGCATCCCCCCGATGCACGATCTCTCTTATAAGATGATATTTCATTTATATGTGCTTTCCCCTTTTATGACTCATCAGTTCCTTGGAATTCGCTATCGCCCCACTGTTGTCACACTACAGGATCAGTGGCTTGTCCATATCTAAAACTACTTCCTGATCAGTATAGAACTTTTTTAGTCATACCGCTTCTTTCCCAACTTCACAAGCCGCTATACATTCGGCTTCCATAGTGGAATCTACAGTGCTAGATTCTTTAATACTTCTCCAGACTACAGCTCATCCACTTAGGGTAAATACTGATCCAGACGTCGACTTTCGACTATCTCTCATTCTCCTAAAGTACTTGAGGGTGTGCTTTACAGCAATCTAGTGTTCCAAACCTAGATTCGATTGATAACGACTAACAATTCCCCTACATAACAGATGTCCGGTCTCGTACACAACATGACATACATGATACTTCTAACTGCTAAAGTATAGGGAACCTTTCTCATATTCTCTTCTTCTTGAGGTGTCTTAGGACATTGTTCCTTGGATAGGATAATTTCATGTTTGGTCGGTAGTTGACCTTTCTTGGAATTCTCCATAGAGAATCTCTCCAACACCTTATCAATATAAGATGCGTGAGAAAGTGCCAAGAGTTTGTTCTTTCTATCTCTTAGGATTTGGATGCCTAAGACATATCTCGCCTCTCCCAAATTTTTCATTCAAAATTTCTCAACTAACTACTTCTTTACCTTTGACAAAGTTTCTACATCATTCTTCATGAGTAGAACATCGTCAGCATAAAGAACTAAGAAAACCATTATTTTATCTTTGATATATTTATAATGTAATATCCTGACTTTTCGTAAATGGGCATTTTTTTAAAATTGATTTGAAAGATAATGTAATTTTAAAATTTGATTTTAAAGATGGATTTTTTGGATTTTTTGTAAAGCTATTTTTAATTTGATAAGATTTATTCAAAGATTGATTTTTTTAAATTTTAAAAGTGTTTTAGTATATAATTTAAAAACACACTCACACCATATGCTTATGTATACCCTAATATTACCCTAACCCTATTTTTATCCTTTATTCAGCAATCTCACCCCTCCAATTGAAATCCATTCACACCTATATGCACATACACCATAAACCAACCCTAACATAATATTATATATTTGTTCTACAAATTTCTCCTTCACTCTCAGATTCTCTTTGAACGTAGCCCCCTTCAATGAAATTGTTCTCCCTCATTGTCTGTGTTTTCTTCTCATTTTCTATTATCGCTCCTTGTTGTTGTCGTCGACATTCCATCACCGGTAAGCTTTTTCTTTTCTTCTTCTTCTTCCCTTCTTTCTTAGTCTTTTCACTCTCCCCTGTTTTGTTTCCCCTTCCCCTCTCTCTCTCTCTCATTCATCACTTTTTCCCTCTGTTTCCTTCTCTCTCGCCCTCAATTTCTCTCTCTCTCAATTTCTCTCTCTCTCAATTTCTCTCTCTTCTGCTTTATCTCTTCCTCTTTGTGTTGTCTCTTATTTTCTCTCTCTTTCTCTCTCTATTTCTCTCTTTATCCCTATCTCTCTTCCCCTCTCATGTTCCTTCTCTGTTTATTTCTCCTTGTACTCTCATTTCCCCTCTATTTTCATTCTTTGATTTCGTCTCGACTTTGCACTTCATGGAAGTTTTTCGCCACCTTCACGGACTACTTCCAGTGCTGCCATGTCTTCACGTCAGTAAGCTTCTGTTTCTTCTCTTCATCCCCCTCTCTCTGTATCTCTTAGTCTATCTTTTTCTCTCTGTTTCCTTTCTTTTTTCCCCTCTGTTTCTCTTCTTCTTTCTTCTTTTGTTCTTTGCTTCTCCATGTTTTGCTTCATATTTCTCCTTCTGTTTTTTTCTCGCTCTCCCCTCTTCTTCTCTCTCTCCTTTCCCCATGTTTTCTTGCTTTCTCCGTTCTCCCCTACTCTTTCCTTCCATTTTTCTTGTTCTGTAGGTGATTCTACAATGAACTGGTTCAACCCAAACTGAACCGGTTCAATTTATCCGGACCAGTCTGAAACGATCCATCTGATAAAACTGAACCAGACTAGTCTGAACCAGCTCGGTCTGAACCATTTGATCAAAAGCTTTATCATTTGACTTCTGGACCTAATATATTTTTTTCTGATCTAGCTCAGACCGCTCAACACTGTTTTAATATTATCTCTTTTATTTTATGATATTGAAAAAATGTGTTTATATTGATTTATTTCAAAATAATGTTATGATTATATATTTCTTTGGATTTCAGGTCATTAATTGTTTAGTTCATTCTTCCACTTCAGGTAGGTGGGCTTACATGATTGTGTGACTCATGTTGTTATAAATGTATATGCTTGGTGTAAGTGAATTTGCCTCGTAATATGACCCATGTGTGATAAAAGTATATGATTAGTGCATGTGAATTTTCATTGTAATGTGACCCACGTGTGATAAATATAATATGTGTTATTCTCATCAGCTTTAATTGCCTATAAGCATGTGATGTTCATATATATGTTTGTGTAAATTGACTTATATAACGATGAGACTCTGATATTATAATTGTATCATGTATTTATATTTATTATCTGTTAAACTATTTTTCAATAATGATTATATTTCGTTAACACTTTAGTAATTGTTTATGTTCAGTTATTAATTTGATTATCATGAGAAATATATTTGGGTATGACTGATTTTATGTTAGTATGTTATCATGTTTGATTCGGTTACATGTATCAGTATGCATTATATGATTAATTATTATCATACGTTGGATTCTGCAAGTTATGAAGTTAAGCACGACCCTTAGTTAACAAGAAATCTGGATTGTTCACATTTTGTTCTGTTATACGAATGGGGTGTCATCCGTTCATGCTTTCGTCACACATAGGGTGTCATCTGTTCATGTTTTGGTCATGCATTGGGTGTCATCTGTAAATGTTTTCCGTCACTCATGAGGTGCCATATGTTCACATTTTCTGTCACCTATGAGTGCCATCTGTTCTGTCGCTCAATGTGTGCCATCTGTTTCGTCGCCCTATTCATCATAATGTGTTTCAGTTAACGTGTGATCAGTTTTGATTAGATTGTTAATTAGGGGATATGCCAAGACAAGATATGATTTAGATTGTTATATGATTCTATTTGAGACACGTGTTATCTGCGTGCTATGTTAAGCCATGTCATGATCAAGTACGTCACTTTATTTCATTTATGATATATGTTAAGTTCAGTTATGTTATGTCATGATTGCATTGATGACATGTAGATGCATGTTATTATGTGAGTTTGCTTATTGAGTATTTTAAAATACTCATTCCCCCACAGTTGTTTATGATGTAGATGGTGATAGCGAGTAGCATGAGTGGCAGACTGCCATAACCAGTTGAATTAGAAGAATTTATATTTTCAGTTTATGAATTGATTTAAAACATGGGAAAACATTTTATGTTTAACTCAAGAGTTTATTTTACGTTATTTTTTTCTACGAATTATGATTAGTAGAGGTTTCATGCTATGTTAAGCCATGTCATGATCAAGTATGTTACGTTATTTCATTTATGATATATGTCAAGTTCAGTTTTGTTATGTCATGATTGCATTGATGACATGTGGATGCATGTTATTATGTGAGTTTGCTTACTGAGTATTTTAAAATACTCATTCCTCCATAGTTTTTTATGATGTAGAGGGTGATGGCGAGTAGCATAAGTGGGAGACTGCCATAACCAGTTGAATTAGAGGAATTTATGTTTTCAGTTTATGAATTGATTTAAAACATGAGGAAAAAATTTTTGTTTAACTCAGTAGTTTATTTTACGTTATGATTTTCTACGAATTATGATTAGTGAAAGCTTCATGAATTATGGATTTCAAATTTTGACTTTATTTCAGTTTTTTGAGGTTTTACTAATTATGCATTTAAGACACTTTATCATTTTCACAATTTAATGATTAAGATTATGATCATGGATAAGTTAATGCTTCCGCTATTTAAGGTCAAGGTTTCTCTATCATGAGTAAATTAAGAATTTCAATTTGGAAGTTTTCTCAAAATTAAGGTTTGTTTCGAATTAGGGATTTCAAAATTGTGAAATTATTTTAAACACGTATCTTTAACCCTCGAAGATCAGGGCGTTACATATAAACATAGGCTTCGTTAACTTTGCTCGAAGCCATAAGACTTTATAATCTCATCAAAGGTAAGATTCCAAGATCTAGATGCTTGTTTTAATCTATAAATGTGTTTAAGCAACTTGCGTGCTTTCTGATCTTGTCCTTTTTATATGAATCCTTCTGGTTGTATTATGTAAATGTTTTTATCAAGAGAGTCATTTAGAAAAGTTGTCTTGACGTCCATTTACATATCTCATAGTCAAAATTAGCGGTTATCGACAAAAAGATGCGAAGGATTTGAGCATGGCCATAGGGGAGAATGTCTCTTCATAATCGAGTCTCTCTCTTTGTGTATAGCCCCTAGCTAATAATCATGCCTTGAAAGTCTCTACTTTCCCATATGCATCTATTTTCATCTTGAAGATCCATTTACATCCAATGGGCCATAAATCTTTAAGTGGATCTATAAATTCCCAGACAGAATTGGAATACATAGTTCTATTTCCTCGTTCATAGCATCTTGTCATTTCACCTTTTAAGGATCATCCATTACTTCTTTATAAGATAATGGGTCTTCTTTATCAGTGTCTGACACAGGACATGTGCTTCTAGTTCATAGTGAATTGGTGTCACAACCCTCCCGCTACGATGTTGCACTGATGTTTCCTTTGTGGGAGTTGTGGTTTCTTTGGTTTGTCGTTTATCAGAATAAATTGAAGGTGGTCTAATCTCATCAGCCGTTATATCCTCGAGAACTAGTTTGCTATGAGGTTTGTAGTTTTTCATATACTCATGCTCAAGGAAGATTTTATTTGTCAACACAGACACATTTTGATCGTTATGACTATAAAATTAACCACCTCTAGTCTTTGGAGCATAGCTAACGAATATACATACTTTAGAACTTGAGTCTAACTTTCTAGTCTTGGATTTAAGAATGTGAGCTAGACACCCCCATATACGAAAATGACGCAAATTAGGTTTGGAGCCAGTCCATAACTCTAAAGGTGTCTTGCTTACAGTCTTAAAAGGCATTACATTCAAGATGGATGTAGCCGTGTGCAATGCATATCCCCAAAATGTAAGTGGTAATGATGAATAGCTTAACATCGACCTAACCTATCCAATAAGGTTCGGTTTCTCCTCTCTGCAACACCACTTTACTGTGGTGTTCTAGGTGCTGTGAGTTGGGATAAGATTCCACATTCCAGCAAATAATCCTTGAATTCTAAATTCAAGTATTCACCACCCCGATCTGATCAAAAGGTTTTCAGTGATTTACCTAATTACTTTTCAGCTTTAGCTTTGAAGTCTTTAAACTTTCTACAAGTTTCAACTTTCTTTGCATTAGGTAAGTATAACCATATCTTGAGTAATCGCCAATAAAAGTGACAAAATACTCATACCCACCTCTAGCTTGTACATTGATCGATCCACAGACATCACTATGTACTAGCTCAAGTGGTTTCTTGTCTCTTTTGCCCTTTTCTGAGAAAGGTCTCTTGGTCATTTTACCCTCTAGACAGGATTCACAAACACAAAGAGTTCCAATTTTTAGTTCTCTTAAAGTACCATGCTTTGTTAACCTGTTTAACTTATCTATATTAGTATGTCCCAACTTAAGATGTCAATGATATGTGTTATCATCATCATGAGAAACTCTTTGATGTTGGTTACTTTTAGGTTTTGCTACTTTAAATAATTCATAATTATTTAGCGCGCGTTCAGTCGGTTTAAACATGTACAACTCATTTATAACTTTAGCATGATAAATATCAAATACATTCTTAGAAATAATAAACTATTTATTAATAAAAGAAATTTTGAGTAATTGTTCTTGCAAAAATGAAAGAGAAATCAAATTTCTCGAAAAAATAGTAATATAATAAACATTGTTCAAAACTAAATAATTATATTCAATGGACTGCCCTTAATGCTTTAGCTTCACAAGCGCACCACTGCCAACTCTCAATATGACATCGTCAGCTCCCTTGACGTATCAAGTATCTACAAATAAGAACATACATGGTTAGTGGCTCCTCAATCAAGTATCCAGGATGACAAATCATATTCCACTAAGCAACCTTCAAGTACAAGTAAAGTATATTTACCTTTCTTTTTCAGCTCGGAGAGATACTTGTTACAGTTTCTCTTCCAATGACCTTCAACCTTATAGTGGAAACATTATCCTTTGGGCTTGCTGTCGTTTTGTTCTTCTTAGCTTTTGTTGATGTCTTGGCCTTGTTGTTTGATATGATTCAAGCATCATATTTATCTCTAACATTCTTAGGAGCATTAGCAGCGGGCTCCTCAAGACATTGCTCAGTAAGACCGAACTTGTGGTTCTTACAAATCAACATTAAGTTCATATTTGATTTCCAACGTACGAAATTATCACCATTCAATTTCTCTAAAGTGAGTAAAGCAGTAACAGTGTTGCCCATAGTAGACATAATAATGATAACTAAATTTAAAACATACGAGAATCAATATAATTGATAAATATCTAAAATTCAAAAAGTAGATGTGATGCATAAATGCAACATAACTTGTTCTTTTAATTTTTTCTTAGATCTTGTGTAAGCCATTTTGGGATGTAAGAATTTTTGTAATTTTAATTTGAATATTTTATTTAATTATTCTGATCACGAGAAGATGAAAATCGCATGAGATGAACAACGGAGGAAAAAAAAAAGAAATAGGAATTCTTTTAGAATTCCGGCGCCGACACCGGAAATTATATTTCTGGTGCTGGCATAGCCGATTTTTTATTACTGGCAATGTCACCGCCCATGGAAATTACTGTTCCGGTGACGTCACCTGAAAATCAACGGCCGGCGGCAGCGGCAACCGCGGCTGGCTAGCGATGATGGGCGGCGGTAGGAGAGTCTTATCATTGGTGGTAACTGTTGTCACATTTGAAGAAGTTTCACAGAAATCATAATACCAACTTACCTTATCACTGTAAAATTTGATGATAACCCTATCTCTATCTATTAACTTTTTAAAATTTGAAATTAATGTAATTTTTAAGTTAATTATTAGTTTTAAATATATAAAAATTAAAAATTAATAGGTTCATTGGCTTTAACCCAAATTTGATCAAATCAAATAAAATATTTATTTGACTAAGTCAAAGTCAACTAAAAATATTATTATTTTAACTAGTGATAAATTTAGAATTAATTGATTAGTTAAAATGGAAACATATAATCCTAAAATAGTGAGTTGGAGAAGGTTGATATGTCAATGTTAACTATGGTCTCCATCATTAATATAACACCATGAGGTGCAGTAAGGGCCACAAGATGACTTTATTTTTATCCCCCTAAGGAAGGTTTCGCATGTATGAAACCAAAATGAGTCTCTAATACAGGACTAAAATGTAACATGGAGAGGCGTAAGAAAAATACACCAAAAGAAAGGTCATCTAGTAAGTAAACCTTAATTTTTTGGCTATGTTGATAAAGCAATATTATGTTATTTTACTACGTTATAACTAATTAATTTCATGTATCAGGAGTTAGGAAGGAATAATTTTCCTCATCTCCAAGTCAAGTATCATCTTTATAACCATTTAGCCAAAGAAATTATAATTTGATAACCAATGATCCGCTATTTGAATTTTATTGGATAATTGTTTACAAGACGTTGTTTAAAATGATTTGCATCTTACACAAAAATTTGGTGAAATCAGCAATGTTTACACCTTTTAATTTTATGTATTCAACGCAAAATGGTGGTTATATTATGCAATTTATCGAGATAATAAATCCTTTTAGTTAAATTCTCCATGTTTAAATTTATATAAACTAATATTTTTACGAGTATTGATTGTCATATACTCTAATTAATTTCATGTTTAAATAAATACTCAAAGTAAAAGCCTATCTTATTCTAAGTTTTGAATTCTTTTAATTTATACAATTTTCAAACTTTATCGACATGTAAGCATTTATGAACTTTTTTGAGTTGACGGTTTTTTTATTATTATTTAATTTAAATAATTAGTTAAATTGAAAAACATTCGGTTGAAGTTTTTGTCAATAAGAACTGTACCTTTAATTAAATAAAATTACAACTATCTATTTTAATTTAATTAAGCACTAATTTTAAGGACACCACTAAATTGAAAAAAAAAAAAAAAAGAGAACCAACCGAAATTAGTATAATTAAAATAAGGAGAGAAACGAATTTCTTAGCCAAATTAAACTCAAGTCCGAATGGGAATTGAATTAAAAATCAACCACCAATTGCTTTTTAACCTCAAAATCAATTAATTGACCTCTATCTCTTAAGATTGTACTTTTTACTTCTCCAAAAAATATTCCTACCCAATTGATTGAATAGCCAATATGATTAATATATGTTAATATAAGATGTTAGACCCATTACCAACTGTCATTATTGTGAGTGGCCACATTGGGGTCGCCCGCCACTCCATGGCGAGGGTCCAAGCTACTGAACCAAGTGATGGCATGCGACTTATATTTGGAGAGAGTGACAACCTTTAAAAGGACACCACTAGTTATAGGTTTAGTGAGGCAAGATCTGATGTTTGCCTCTCCCAAATCTATTATTAACAAAGATTATGTCATCATAGCGAAGATGCCAAATCCTTATAATACTCACTGTTTGTAACACCGAAAAAGATAGAAACAAGAAGTATGTGCCTTTTGCCAAGCAAGGAAGACGTGTGTAGAGAAAAGAACTTGCTTTAGAGTGAACTCATGAATTATATGTGTGGGATCTCTCACTAATATTGGGAAAAAATTTCTCAGCATTAATGCTGAGATTGATCTTGGCCATCTGATCTGATCAGGACAATCTCAATCGTTATTTTATTTTCCCTCCCTTTTCTTTATAACCGGTAACCAAAGTCATCCTCTCCTTCATTTTTTTCTCTCTCCATTTTGTTCGAAAAAATCAAATTGCAAAGTACCCTCCCTCGGGAGCTCTCTTCTCTCTTTTCCCTTCTTCCTCTCATCCTTTCTTCAAACCAAAATCTAGGGCACGCGATTTTTCCTACACCTTAGGCTACCCCACACTGGTGATTTGCCCTTTTTCATTCTACATCTCTTAGCAAGGTCACGTAGACAGCAATTAGCTTCACTCGACGACTTCGATCGAGCTCTCTTCTCCAACCCAAGACTCATAGAAGCTTTTCTCTCTATTCGCAAGCCTAACTGCTGCTCTCCGTGTTTGAGGGTTATAAATCTGAAGCGTGATTTAGTGTTTTGGTTTGGTAAGTTCATCTTTGTTGCTGATTTCCTTCATCTTTTTCTTCTCGAGTTAGGGGTGAGCTTGGGTTAGGATTTTATTTGAATATGTGTTTATTGAATCTTATAAAGGTTTTGCTAATTATGTATCTCATTAGATAGATAATTAACCTTTAGCTCGACTCGTGTACTCTTGGGCAATATTCTCCTCTTAAGGGCACGATTATTGTATGATTTTTGTTTTGGAGAGAGACATTTTGGGTCTGGAACGAGCAAAATATTGCAAATTCTGACTCTCATTAGGGTAAACCTTTCTCTCTCCCGTGCTCTCTCAAATATAAGCTTTTGTATTTCCGTCTAGTGTTTTTCTTTTCAGTTCTCTCAAATCAGAGAGATATTATAAAATTATACACAACGAAGATTGTTTATCCATTTTTGTAATTAATTGGAATAGTAATGTTTCTTACAAAATAGAGCAAATGGAACCTAAAAATACAGGAGAGCTGTTGGAGAACCAAGAACCAATGACATTTTCGAATATATTGTATTTATGATAATATTAGAATACAGGTATTTAATTATTTGATTAAGTAATTTAAATATTTTGATTAGTCTCAAATTTTAGTTAGAATAGATTTACTTGAGAACATATTTTACTTATGATTAGTATATAGAGTTTTAAATTTTTAATTAATTTATGATTCTTGATTGCCTATACATACTGGCTTACTTTATGTCTTTTTGCAGACTTAACATGAATGAGGTATTTGAGTTGTTTAGTTTAGTTAAGCAAGCCCCTCTGCTCGCTTGAAATCATAGATTATTTCATTTTATTTATATTGATGATAAGAATATAAAACTTTATAGTGTATCTAGATTTGCATTATTTTGCTTGTTTGGTCAGGTTCCCAGACTGTTGATTGTTGTAGAAGACTCTAATAGGCAAGTTCTTTTATAAGCCCTTGTATTTCCATTTAATGTTTTCTTTTTAGCATATAGTAATTTCATTTCAATTAGGAAAGAGCTTAAGCATTCTAGCTCAATCAACCTAAAGGAAAGAAGTTATATGATAGAATCTTGTTATTCAAGTGTATTAATTCATTTCAATTGGTAAGTTATGAATGTCTTTTTCTCTTTGGTGATTGATTCTTGGTTTGTTTGATGTATGATAATGAGAAATCACTGATGGATTTGATGTTTGATGTTATTATTGTATTTGGTTTATGGATGTAATAGAACTTAAAAGTTTAGAGCTATTGTACTTTGATGGTAGATGGATTCAATTTCGAACTAATGACTACAAATCATTCAATCACTTAGCTCTAAGAAAACTTATATGCATAATGCACTGTTAAGCGATATAGGCTCAACTTTTAAAATTAAATATGGCCAGATTAATCTCAATCGTTAGATGATTGTTAAGCTTAAATTTTTAATGCCTCTGAGCACCTTAAGACTTACACCTCACCTCTTTAAAGTAAAACGCCTTAAAGTCTCTTTTAGCCCTTTTAAACATTGGTTTGAAGTTGATGCTTCCCTTTTGAGCTATAAGATTTTCAATATTTTTTCATATAGGACTCAACCATTCATCGTCCATTCCCAATGTATTTATGTTATACCGATGGTAGTATAGATTTAAATATCTTCATTTATCAAAGCCACATAGTTTTTCTTGGTTTTATCAGTTGTTTTTGTAATAGTTTTGTTCTATAACACATTCTATGAGAAATGTAATTTGAGAATGATTTGTAAAAATTTATGATTATGCTTACATTTTTAGTTATCATGCTTCACTAATATGTTCATGTAAATATGTTGGTCTTGTTAGTAAGCCAATGTCAGAATGCATTGTAGATTTGTTGATTATTTTGACATAGATAATTGAGAATAGTTGAAAGGTCAACTTTCTTGTAAATTTGTTCCAGTATGTATAAATTCATTGTTGATGGCACATTCACTTTCTTTTGAGTAAAATATTTGTCTCTCTTTAGTTATTCAACTGCATATTATCATGTTACTGCTTAATGCCGGCAATCTGTTTACACTTTATATAGTTGATTTACGAAGGAATAGGACTAATTAAATTAAGATTTGGTAGGACTTGTTTGAAACTGAAAGAGAAACATAGAGGTAGACAAAAACATAATATAAGAAAATTTATTGATATAATGCCTCTTATACCGATATTTAGGACCTTACATAATCTAAATTATAAAGTTTGATTTCCACTCAATTATAAAAGGGTCTCTTTATTTTTCTCAAGTGAAACCTCCTGATTATTGGTCATCAATAGGGAAGACTTATCGACATTGAAAAAGTTAGTAATCATTTACTTATGAAATATTAACTCGTTGAGAATTTCTTTCTCAATATCATTAGCTTGAATTGGTTTTACTTAATCAAATGGAACTTGCTATGTTTATAGACTAGTTTCTCATGTTTTGCCTTTTTCATGTTTCTATACAGAATATTATAGTTAGAAGTAGATATTGTTGGGGGTTATGCCCACAAAGCATGTGTATTTACATTTTGATATAAAATTTAATGACAATTACATTTTTTATAATTGTTCTTCTAAATTACTGTTGAATAATTTATATTAATATATGAGAATTTCATATTCATTAATGAGACTATGACCTTATATTAGTACGAGATGATTAAGATCATAGATAATGAATAAATTTGTCAGCAACATATTAAAATTTGAAATATTTAATGAATGGTTGCTAGTACGGTAATAATTATCAATGCGTGTAATCTATATCCGGATCATTGATGTATATAAACATCTTAGTGAATGTACTTTATATGATGAGATTATATATGATTGAACCGATGTGAATTAATATCTTTATCAACATACCATTTATCATAAAGATTTAATATACATCAATTTGATGATCATATGCAAATCAATCTGAATCCTGAGTAGTCATAACTTCTATATATGTCTACTAGATCTTTTAATTCACATGTTAAGGCTTATTTGTAAAACAGGCTAGTGACTTTTGTTTTGAAGATTCAGTGACGTGGATGGCTAAAAATATGATCTTGTAAGATTTGTAATCCAAGCTTTTCTAACAGATCGTATATTGGTTCCCTTAAGTGTTAATTCTGGAGCTGAATGGTTATTTAGCTCAAATCTATAATAAGATTATAAATTAGCCATTCACTAGTGGATTAATGGTACTTAAGGATTAAGAGGTATTAAGAGGGGCAAAACGATAATTTTGACTAGCTCTAATTTACGAACTAATAATTAGAGGACATAACTACATGAAATGATTATATCAGTGGACTACATGAGAATACTCTATAAATACATTCTATAATCATTAAGAGTTCAATTTTATATATATAGTGAAGTAATAATGCAATTAATAAATAAGATTATTTAATTAAAGAGTTTAATTAATAATCTAATTTATTAGAGTTTATGATTATTTGTTCCCAAAGTCACCTCTGTACTACGTAACCTAGAGTGTGAATATTTAAGGATATGAGAAAAGGACTGACTTGCAAATAAAATTTAATTATGAGACAAGTACATAATTATCTATAACTAATTGAATTATTTATATATATACATATAATTTTCAGAAATTATATATAAATAATTATCAATTATTTTTCTAATTATCATAATTGACCATATCCTAATTGTATGTCATTTCCATATAATCCTCATTGCTTTTACAGTGGATATCCATCAATTTGGTGTGGTTAATTTCTTTTGTAAGAAGCTACAAGCCTTCAAAAAATTTATCCTTTGCAATCTTACTATCATCGTATGTTTTTACCCCAATTGTCATAAGTCTATACGCATCATGCATTATTTCATTACGTCGGAATGCTTTAACAATTTTCTGCGACACATTGTTTTATTATTTTTATCAACCTTCATAAGATATATAGTGAGGGTACTCTAACAATTTTTCAATCAAAACTCTTAATGCATGACGACATAAGTTTCTAAAAGATTCAAACTTGTGACATGCATAAATAATTGTCTCAGAAAATGAGTTGTAAAGAACCTCCCAAATCATTTATTTCCAATGTACTCCAACATGAAAATATTCAACAAAATCTGTAATACATTTTATGTTAATGAAGATAGATAGTATTGATGATACCTCAATTTTAAAGTGCTTGAATAAAGTATGAGTTTACAATGCGAAGCTTGAACTACCATAGGTCCACGGTCATTTATATTGAAGGCATACCTTGGTGGCAATGAAAATCTTCTTCTAACTTTTTTTCCCTCTTGTGTTCTGTCTTCTTCTCATAATAAATCATAAATTATGTAAGTCGCATTGTCTTAGTTGACATATGATGAAACACATTATTTGCGCTCTCACTTCGTTACGATGATCTAAGAAATAGTATCCATGCTAAAAGTGGGACACCACTTAGCTCTTAACTCATGTAAATGCTTCAACATCTATGTTCTTCCAAACCAAACTTGGTTAGCATGGAATTCGAAGTTACCTTAAATACATATGGTGAATCAGAACAGTGTACACACTTGTTAACTCTCTCTTAAAATCTGAATTTGCATACAATGAAGAAGATGTTGTGTAGCATTTTTTGAGATATGCCAAATGCAAAGGCGATATCATGACTCAACAAAGACTGGAGAAATTGCATTAGACATTGCTTGAACTGGATCTGTAAATATCGATCTTTGTTGTTGACCACTTATTGATTCCAAAAATATTTCAAATAACCAAACAAATGAAATGATGTTTTATCTAGTAAAATGGACAACCAAAGATAACATTTTTCCAATGGTGATTAACCCCTACAAACGATGCACATATCATGTTATACTTGTTCTTGCGATAAGTTATATCAAATGTCACCACATCTCCCAAAATATTTGTGTCATTCTATTTTCTTGATCTAATTGGAATGACTAAAAGAATATGGGATCATCCTCTTGTTTGGTTATGAAAATGTTCATCATACTTTGTGCGTCTCAAGCCTCAATTAGTTATAATATTTGTATATTCATGAAATTATAACAATCTCTCCTAGTAAACCCAAACAACCTACTCCCCCAGACACATTAACCATGAATGAATATGCTTGTGTAGTTCTCATACCTGAATCAACCATAATTTGTATGATACCTTTTTTAGCATCAGAAATTTTTTATCCAGATTGAATAAATCATCTTTCCTGAAGCCTAGCCAGTTCATGGTTATGTACTGAGTTGAAGTAGATAATTATTCAACACTCATTATCATCATAATGAAATATGAGACTTGCTTTATAACATTTATATCCTCTTCTCTTTTAATGGATCAGTCTTTATAAAAGCCTTCTTTTGACAAAAAAAATTAATAATTATTGGGTTCTCATACTTATCAGGCCATCTTTTCATTTTTCTAATGCTAAAACTAAGTTGTAAACCATACTTGTTATAATAATCATAACACTCTTCTATAATGTTAACTGTTAGTCCTATATAAGGCTCATGAACATAAGTTTATGCTCCTTCTATCAGTTGCAAGATAAATTACTAAGCAAAAAACTTAAGACAAAAATACAAAATAACAAAAAATCCACAAGACAAATGGAACTTTTTTTCAGCTGATGATTCATAACACACAACATACATAACCCATAAGAAAAAAAATCTATAATCCTAAGCGAAAACAATAAGACAAAAATTTCATATGATTTTCTTTTTAGATAAAGGCAGAAAAACTTAAGTAACTTAAAAGGTAAAAAATTTATGGCCACATCTAAATATAAATGATAATTAAAATTAATAAAAATAAATACATTATTAACGTAGTAGTTGGATGAGAGAACTCTAAAAAATCGTAATTCCACCAATAAAAAGATCAACAATTTGCTTGGATTAAAGGATGAAGTGATGAACAAATTAAAATTAATTGGGTTGAGTTGAGAAATAAAAATTGTGTTTAGAAAAACTTAGCTGTTAATGTAATTGAAACGAATGTGGTGCAACTGGAAAAAAAAAAGCTAACTAGTAAAAAAGAACTACCGACTTTAATTAAAAAAACGAGTTCCAATATACCAAATTCAACTAACAAATTAAATGAATTAAAAAACCAACTACCAATTACTTTTTAGCCTCAAGTAAATTAATTGAGTACTCTAATAGGTTCCACAGCCAATACAATTGACTATCTTTAACATACTTCTACTTCTCCAAAAACTATCCGTGGAAATGATGAACCTGTCTGGTTTTGATCTTTGGGAAGTGATGAGCTTCAGAGATGATGAACCCTTTTTGGTTCTGATCTGTTATTGAAGATAAAATTATGTTTGTTTACAATGAGGGATGATGTATATATACAAGTGATTCTAACGGTTGCCTATGATCTCCTATGAATCCAACGGATGCCTACTTGTAGCCTGAAATCGTTTTTTTACCAGAAATGGTTAGACATCTACTGTGTTTGGGAAAGTCTCTGTTCTGCTTCCCTCTTTTGCCTATGATGAAGATTTTCTTCTGAGGCTGCAGCTTTTCCTTCTTCAACACTATCCTTACTCTAACAGGTCTCACAGCCAATACAATTGATATATTGTTACATAGGCCATGAGACCCACTGCCAACTGTCATTATTGTGGCTTGCGGCCACATTGTGACTACCGGCCATAATAATCTCTCTTTGCCATATGCACATTTTCCTAGTTTGCACAATCTTTCATCAACTAGTTTGAAAGCATCAAGAAGATGATCAAGGAAGAGCACAACCTATTTTCTATTATATAAAAGAAAGGATAATCTTCAGTAAGGAAAGGTTGAGATTACCAAGTGGGATGAATAAGTGGTCGCAACAACTTTCAGGAGTGGGTTGCTAGAAAATTTAAGGGCTTACGCACAAGTGGTCTGAAATAGACAGGAGACGAAGGTGAAAGTCTGGCAAAGACTAATAAATCTAGGTTCAGGAAGAATATATAGTGAAGAAGAAATAAAAAAATTCCTCGCGAAGAATCGTCTATAAAGAAAGAATAACCGAGACATCGCTCGTCAATCATGTTTGAAACTGACTATTGTGAAATTCACTTACTTCAATGTGCTTTTCCTTCTTCAACACTCCCNAGTGAAGAAGAAATAAAAAAATTCCTCGCGAAGAATCGTCTATAAAGAAAGAATAACCGAGACATCGCTCGTCAATCATGTTTGAAACTGACTATTGTGAAATTCACTTACTTCAATGTGATTTTGCAGTTAAAAATCACGGATAAACTAGAGAAATAAGAACAGAAAGGGAAGAAGAGGAAAACACCATAGTTATACTGGTTCGGTTCTCAATGTGAGAACTTACATTCAGTTGTTAGAGCAGCAATCTACTAGGTTGGAGATCAAACAAATTCAAGAAGTTTACAAGCTTTATACACCCAAGAAGCCAGGTCAAAGATCTCTCCCTTACAACACTCGATTACAGGTATGAACTCTCATCCTCTTCAAATTTTACTTGCTAGGAAGTTTCTATTTCTTCTACCTCTTTTAATCACTCTTGAGTTTTTCTTTTTCCTTCTTTTGTAATCTGAAAATGAATGTAGACTGTAGTTCTGAATTCTTGGTTGAGAAATATATATATGTCTCCTTATTTTGCTGAGTTGGTAGTAATTGTAAATGTATGATTGTTGTAGCTTAGTTATAATTTGATAGCTAATCCAACTATTTAATAAACCAATAGAAGTTAACAACCTAAACTTGAGTCACCGATCATTAACAAATCTCCATCTTGAATCAAGCTTTAGGTTGATCCCCAAACCCTAGAACAGTCTAACATATCTTGAGGCTTTAACGTAAAACATCATTCACATTTATCAAGTTTAGGCAATGATCAAACTTGATAAATCTAATAGATTTAATGATCATATCAACAGGATTGTCATCAGTGTGGATCTTTTCCACCACTACCTTACGTGTTGAGATCACTTCTCTTACAAAATGCCTCTTGATGTCAATATGTTTAGTTCTTTCATGGTGCATTTGAGTTCTAGTTAAATTACTAGCACTTTAGTTATCACAAAACACAGTTATAATATTTTATCTGCCAAGCTCTTCTGCTATCCCTCTTAGCCATAGAGCTTCCTTCACTGCCTCAATAGCTATAATATATTCAGCTTATGTTATAAACAATACCACTACATGTTGAAGTGTGGCTATCCATCTCACAGTGCACCCAAAGATTGTAAAGACATACCTAGTAAGAGATCTCCTTTTATCTAGGTCCCCTACAAAATCTAAGTCAACATATCCTAGGATAGTTTCTTGATTTGAGTCTTCTTTCTCAAATATCAAACCATGGCTAGTACTTCCTTTCAAATACCTCATGGTCCACTTTACAGCTTCCCAATGTTCCTTACCTGGCTTAGCCATAAATCTGCTTACAAGACATGCAGCATAGGCTAGATCTAGTCTTGTCCAAACTATAGTGTACATAAAGGCACCTAACTTCACTGGCATATAAAATTATGTCCATTCGGCTTTGCTCTTCTTCAGTCTTAGGGGATTGCAAAGAAGAGAGCTTGAAATATGTAGCTAAAGGAGTTTTGACAAGTTTAGATTCTTCCATTCCAAACCTTTTCAAAACTTTCCTAATGTACCCCTCCTAGTGAATACTAAGCTAATTATTCACTTTGTCTCTGCATATTTCCATACCTAGTATCCTTCTTGCTTCCCCTAGATCTTTCATTTTGAATTCACTATGAGTTGAGCCTTAAGTCTTTTGGATTCAGATATATCAGATGAAGCTATATGCATATCATCTATATAGTAGTAGATATACTTTAGAACTGTCATCAGTGTTCTTACTGTATACACAACTATCATTATTGCTTCTGGTAAACCCTTTTCTAACCATAAACTCATCAAAACTTAGGTACCACTTTCTTGGACTTTGTTTTAGACCATAAAGAGATTTCTTAAGTAGACACACTTTACTTTGATCTCATCTCCTCACAAAACCATCAGGTTGAGACATGAAGATCTTATCCTCTAGATTCTCATGTAAAAATGTTATTTTTACATCCATTTGTTCTAGGTCTAGTCCATATTGGTTGACTGAAGCTAGAAGTAATTTAATTGAAGTGTGTTTCACAACAACTGAGTAGATTTGCTAGTAATTTATCTCTTCCCTCTGAATAAAACCTTTTGCCACCATTTTGGCTTTAAACCTAGGCTTTCAGCTCTTGGAATTCCACACTTTACTTTGAAAATCCATTTGCTTCATATTAATGAGCTTATTTCTTCTTTAATATCAGCAAGTCATTGTTCTTTATTTTTACTCCTTATAGCCTCATGATAAGATTTAGGTTCAAATTCATCTATATCATCTGCAACAGTCAATGCAAAGGCTATAATGTCATCATAACCATACCTAACTGATGCTTTATGTTGTCTTCTATTTTTATCTCTAGCCAGTTGATATTCAGTGAGGTCTTCTTGGTCATCATGAGTATCTATCTACACTTGGTATTCATTATCTGATCTAGGTTCGGTATTAGTAGAAACTAAGTTGTTTGGTTTAGCTTCTAAGCTCCCAAACTCTACCTCAAGCTTTTCTCATTGTCTTTTCTGTTTACAAATTGATTTGAGGGTCTAGAAGTGCTCATTTACATTTCACATTCCCTAAAAGTGACATCTCTACTAATAAAACATCTGGACCTATTTTGATCTAAAAACCACAACTTGTACCCTTTAACTCATTCTGGGTACCCCACAAACATACATTTTTAGCTCTATGGTCGAGCTTTCCTTCATTGATGTGTGCATATGTCACACATCCAAATACCCTTAAATGTGCAAGACTTGGAGGTGATTTAGTCTAAATCTCCTCTAGTGTCTTGAAGCCTATAGTTGTAGAAGGGAACTTGTTAATGGGGTAAGTTGCAGTGTTTGCAGCTTCTGCCTAAAACTTCTTTGGCAGGTTAGCACTAGATAACATATTTCTAACCCTTTCTAGAAGTGTCTTGTTCATCCTTTCTACTAACTCATTCCATTGGAGAGTGTATGGTACTGTTTTGTGCCTCACAATACTTTCATCTTTGCAATAATTGTTAAAATCCTCATTCAGGAACTCCAAACCATTATTTGTTCTTAGTTTATTAACCTTTCTACTGACTTAGAGTTCTACCATCCTTTTCCATTCCTTGAACTTCAGAAATGCTTCATCTTTAGATTTGAGAGTGTAAATCCATACCTTTCTTGAGAAATCATCTATTATAGAGATAAAATACCTCGCACCACTAAGTGATTCATTACTTGATGCTCCCCATAGATCTGAACGTACATAGCTTAAATTTCTTGAGTTCTATGTGTTGAAGAGTTAAACTTGACTCTCGTTGCCTTACCAAAGATACAGTGCTCACAAAATCGTAACTTTTCTAGCTTATAACCATTAAATAGTCCTTGTTTCCTAGTTCCAGCAGCCCCATTTCACTCTCATGCCCCAATCTTTTGTGCCACAGAGTTGGTTTATCAATTTCAGAAGCAGTAACTGAATTTGCTACACTAATTAGTGTACTTCCATGAAGTACATAGAGACCATTTTCTTTCATACCCTTCATCACTACTGGAGAACCCTTAAAGGTTTTGATTACTCCATTTTCACCCTTATAGGTGCAACCATTCTCATCTAGAATCTCCAAGGGATATTAGATTCCTCTTTAGATGAGGAACATACCTCACTTCTCGTAGAATTTTCTCAGAACACCATGAGTCTTGATCGTGATGGTACCTGACCCAACAATCTTGCATTCTTTGTTATCTCCAAGCAGTACTTTTCCACTATCATAGCATGAGAAAGTCTCAAACCAATCCTTGTTTGGTGTCATATGGAATGAGCACCCAGAATCAATGATCCATTATTTTTCAGAGTTCTTGGTTTCCACTACAAGGACATCTGCGCTCTCATACTCATCTTCTACCACTACATCATCCCCATCAACACTCTCCTTAGCCTTAGGTTCCTTCTTTCTCTCAGGACAGATTCTTCTAATATGACCCTCTTCATGGCAGTGAAATACTTGATTTCTTATAGTTCTTTCCACTTTTGGACTTTGATCTAGATTTTCTCTTTCCTCTATACTCTTTCTTTTCTATTATTCCTCCCACTGACAGGATCTCCCCACTTGAATCCTTCTGTTCATGCTTTCTTTGCTCTTTAGAATTTAGGGCACCAATTACATCTTCTAGTGACAATGTGTCTCTGCCATGCTTTAGAATGTCCATAAAGGTTTCATATGATTTTGGCAGGGAGTGTAGCAGTATCAGGGCTTTGTCTTCATCTCCATATTCCACTTGAATATTTTCAAGGTCAAGGTAGAGCTTATTGAACTCATCAATATGCTCTTGGATGCTTTTTCCTTCTGTCATTCTGTAGGTAAAAAACTTTTCCTTGAGGTACAATTAGCTTGGTAGAGTATTTTGCATGTAAAGACTCTAAATTTAAGCCAAATTTCAGCCATTGTCTTCATCTTGGCGATTTCTCTTAGAACTTTATCACTGAGACTTAGAATCAATGTGTTGTATGCCTTCTTCATAATGTCTTTCTTTTTCTCTTCAGAGTAAGTATATGGCATCTTGTTCTCACCTTCAAGCGCCTTATCTTATTCTCATTTTCATTTTCCAAATTGCAAAATCATTTGTGCTGTCAATCTTTTTAATATCGTGCTTGGTTGATGTTGTTTCCATCACATAAACTTTCTTGAAAGTTTCTTGATTTCCAGGCTACAATCTTGAAATATCAAGATTCTTGGAGTTTGATACTATAGTCCCTCAGGTTGTTGATCTAAGGCTCTGATACCAATTTGTTGTGGCATTGACTTACTTCAATGTGATTTTGCAGATAAAAATCGTGGATAAACTAGAGAAATAAGAAGAGAAAGGGAAGAAGAGGGAAAACATCAAAGTTATACTGGTTTGATTCTCAATGTGAGAACCTACATCCAGTTGTTTGAGTAGCAATCTACTAGGTTGGAGATCAAGTACAAATTCAAGAAGTTTACAAGCTTTACAAACCCGAGAAGCCAGGTAAAAGATCTCTCCCTCACAACACTCGATTACAGGTATGAACTATCATCCTCTTCGATTTTTACTTGCTGGGAAGTTTCTATTTCTTCTGCCACTTTTAATCGTTATTGAGTTTTGCCTTTTCCTTCTTTTGTAATCTGAAAATAAATGTAGGTTGTAGTTCTGAATTCTTAGTTGAGAAGTATATATATATGTCTCTTTGTTTTGCTGAGTTGGTACTAATCGTAAATGTATGATTGTTGTAGGTTAGTTATAATTTGACAGTTAATCCAACTGTCTAACAAACCAATAGAAGCTAACAACCTAAACTTGAGTCGCCAATAATTAACACTAACATTTGTTGAGGCACGTGAGTAGGATTAGTATATCAAAATGTGTTGGACAAAAACTACATCGAGTCAGGGGTGGAGCCAAAAATTTATTCTACTGGACAATCTTTTTTACTGTATATTTTCTAATGTACTATTACATTTACATATACATACACGCACATATACACGCCAAAATTATATTATTTTGAGATCTGGTATGGAAGTGGGTCGAAGAAAGGATGGAATTGGGGAAGAAAGAGGGAAACCAAAATTGTAAAGCAAAAGGGTTAGAGATTTATAGTTAAAACTGTAAATGAAATGGGCTAAGCTGAAGAATAATATAGACCCGTTTTTAATTTATAAGTGTTGGTATCAACCATTAAATTAATTTGATAAATAATTTAATGTGTGATAAAACATAAACTTATATTGAAAATTGGTACATATATTTTGATGAATTAAAACTCGATTTATATTTTAGTTAGTTTGGAATTAGTATATCAAGCACATTTGATTAAAGCCAAATATGAACGATTTGAATTTAAATCCAATGGATAATTAATTAGTGTAACATGATACATGCATCCCAAATGCTTCTCCCTAATTAAGGCTATTAAATCGACAACGAATTAAATAAATAAACAGATTTCCATATTGGAGACCTCATATTAAGAATTAATTACTTAATTGTCAGGGTTGAGAAATATATGGTAGTAATATGATACTTTATTTCCATAAAAAGAATCTGTTTTTCTTTTTTCTTTTTCTTTTTTTGAAAAATCCACTTTTTAAAATTGTATATAAGGGTAATAGCCTAGTTGTTGTAGGCCAAGAGAAGCAAAAATCATGGCTAGGCTTGCTTGTCTTCCAACAACTTTCGTTCTCTTTATTGCTCTGACATTCTTTTCTATGCATGCTGTACATGTAATTCTCTCTCCCAATATCTTCTCATTGTTATCATTAAAATGTCATTTAATACCAAAAGTTTAAGTTATTGGTCGAATAAGTCGAATTTTTATCTTTGAAAAAATTCTTACTAACTATATTACTATATTGATTATATATGTTATTATATTTCATACTCCACTATACTTTCAATATGGTTTTCAGCGCATAATATGAAGATTGTAAAATACTGTCATAAAAAACTATCTTCACAAAAAAATATTTAGAAAAACATGTGTAATGAGTTTTAGTGTTCTATTATATTAGAAGTTTATATATATATATATTTATTTATTTATTTATTTATTTATTTATTTATATTTTGTTAGTCGTATGTAAGCCATATGTTAGCTTCATAAATACAGATAATATGTAAATACATATAATACAAAGTATACATATTTGCAAAACAGACGTATATAGTATTTAGATGTTTTGCATTTTAAATTTTTAGTACACTATATATGACTATTCTTTTTAATATTAATTATCGCAGGCTGGAGGGGAGGGATCGCTTCGTAAAGAAGGTAAAACGGTTTATGAAAATATGTTCTTGTAATTCTTACATAAATTTGCCTAAACAATTCATGTGATAATATTAAATGAAAATTGCAGATTGTCCAAAGGCATGTGAGTATAGGTGCTCGGCGACATCACACCAGAAGCCGTGTTTGTTCTTCTGCAACATGTGCTGTGAAAAATGTCTGTGTGTTCCTTCTGGTACTTACGGACATAAAGAAGAATGTCCTTGCTATAACAATTGGAAAACTAAGGAAGGCGGACCAAAATGTCCTTAAACCTTCCTTGTTTTTATCTCATTTTTTGGGATTTCAATCGAACAAATTTTTTATTTGAAATAGTATTTATGCTACATGATGTAATAATTAATCCCTTTTAATTTTTTGGTCTTCTATGTATGCTCTATTTATCAACTAAACGTACTTTTTCTTGCATTTGCCAAAATTTCACGAGATTTCTTCTAATTTTCTTTCTTGAGAACTGATAGTACTGACTAAACAGACTCATTCATGTTGTACCTCATACATATAATACATATATACTTTATATAAAGATATCAGTTAGTGCATAGTTTATTAATGGTTTATAAATTTATAATATTCAAATAAAACTATAAGTTATTTTGTCAAAAGTTTGCCTGGAAAAGTTACATGATTATTTGACTCACTTAGAGAAATAGTTTATTTTTCAAAAAATAAGGACGTTAATGATAAAAAAAGTTCTATTTACAAGAATGTTCGATTTTTTCTAGCTGTCAATTTTTTTTGAAAAAATTGAAAAAAAATTATGTACATGTATCCTATGGTATATAAAAATATGCAATGATATATATTTATATATCATAGTATATTTTAATATAACATCAAGATACCGTAATATATTTTTATATATCATCCATGATATATTATTATGTATTTAAATACCATAATATATTTTAATATACCATCAATATATCGTAGTATATTTATAGTATATTTTTTATACCATGTGTTATAATCCCAGAAATTGAGAAATCAAAATCAAAACTCGTCCCCTCCTTCTCTTCTTCACATCTATCTTGCTGGAATCTTTGAAATCCAAATATCAAATCATAAAATTAAAAAATCATATAACAAATTGATAAATCCATAAAATCAAAATAAAAAATACATCAAACCAGAAAAAAAAAGATCACAAGACCCAAAAATAACTCACGAAGGGAGAAGACGAATGGAGAAGAAGAAATAAGAAAGAGGCAAAAAAGCAAAAAAGATGAAGGGAGAAGACGAAGGCGAAGGGAGACAAGAAAGATGCAGAGATAAAAGGAAAGAAGAAAGATGCAGAAATGAAGGGAGAAGACGAAAGGAAGAAGGGAGAAAGAGGAAGGAAAAATCGGTCATTTATGCAAATAAGAAACTTTTAGGTCATTCTCTATAACAATAAAAAAGTCACCCTATTTTTTCCTATTTAAAACTCATAACTCTAACACAATTTATTTTGAGGACAACGTTACACTATTTAAAGAGTTTAAGTAGTTTAAAATGTTCAAGACTACAGCAAAATCGGTATAGTAACGGTTTTTTCATGCTATAGATTAGTGGTGACATCCGGCCCGGGCGGCTCACAAGCCAGTCACGGATTTTTCAAGCGGTTCACAGGTCGGTCCCGGGCCAGCCGAGGGATATATTAGAGGGTCTGGATGAACCATTGAACTGGCTTGTACGTGATCTCACAAACTTAGCCTGGAACGGATCAGGTCGGGCTAACTAACAGGCCAGTCTGATTAGAGGAATCAGACCGGATCGTGTCTCTTCCTTTAACATGTTAAAACTTTCAAAATTATTAGAGAGTTGAACCTTGGTGGGAAAGATGAAATGTAAATGAATATCACTAAGCTAAATAAAAGTCATGTTATATAATTTTAAATAATTTTTTATCACTTTATAATCTCAATAAAAAAATTTGTCAATAATAATTAAGATAATAATAAAAATGCAGACTCCAAATATTATAAAATTATTATTTTATTTATTAAAATTGGGACTGATGGACTTGGACTGAGTGGATAATGTTGAGGGGTTTGGGTGGGTAATGTTCAATGACGGATACTTGGTGTATTTTTAAACAACAAATATGATCTTTTTATTTAATTAAATATTATATTTATCTCAAAAATATATTATATAAAGAATTTGATAAAATATGTTAAAAGATAATAAAAATATATTATAAATAATATTTTTTTTAAAGTTGTCTTAGTCTAGTGATAAGTAGTATGTTTAACAAGGGATATGTCAAAAGTTCAAATTTCAATACATACACAATTGATAATTTTTTGAGATAAAAATGAGATTGTTAATGGCCTGGACCGGTTTATGAACCCGCGGTCTGGATCTGGGCCAGTCCATATCGGGCCTTATATCCAGTCTGGGTCGTGCCAGCTATATGGCCAAAGTGCAAGGCTCGTGGGGCTTAACCGGCCTGATACTTTACATCTCACGCCCGGTCCAGGTCTGAACTTTAACAGGGTTGTTCGTCCAGTTTCACAAATCGAACCGGTCCACTTACCATCATTACTATAGAGCTTACCTTAACAAATGAGCAAGGGGTGCAAATAGCAATACGTCCATAGGGATGACGTCACAATAGTGTTTACTTTCACTGTATATAATAGATTCACATAGCCATAAATCTTAAGTGCAAGGCCCATGAGGGATCGGGCTTGGCCCGTGGGCTTTAACCAGCCTAATACTGTACATCTCACGCCCAATCCGGATCACCGGGACAAAACGGGCCGGGTGGTTCGACTTCCCGGATCGAACCGGCCCACTTGCCATCATTTTGAGCAACAATAGTGTTTACTTCACTGTATATAATAGATTTGCGTAGACATAAATATGTTAATGCTTAAGTTTTAACGATATTTTATGAATGCTATGACCAATATGGTCATTTTTTACCTATTACACCATTACTTTGCTTATTTGTTTAATGCTTTCAAAATAATAATTTTAAGTAAGATAAAGATAATATGACTGATTGGCTTACAAAATAAATTCAAATGAAAAGTTAACATCTTGTCTTTAAAATATATCAACGCATTTGTTCTAACCAACGAAAAGTACACCAAAAGTAACGTATTTTCTACAAAATCAAAAGGCCCGTACGAATAGTCTTGTCCTTATCCTGCATTTATAAGATTAAAGAAGCTCTAAAGATTATCTAAGGCGTAAATTAGCAATCCCATAAATAGCATTAAAGAAATTAATAGCAGATGGTTGATACGGATCAACGGTTTGCCAGTCAAATTTCTCGTACGAATACAATTGAAAGGTTGGGCAATCAAGTTCAAATAGAAAATTGTGAAAACAAAATACGCAGATGATTCTTGCAACAGATCTGTTGAAGAAAGAAAAGCTGCAGTCTCAGAAAAAAATCTTCATTATAGGTAAAAGAGGGAAGTAGAACAGAGACTTTCGCCAAACACAGTGGGTGTCTAACCATTTCTGGTAAAAAACGATTTCAGGCTTCAAGTAGGCATCCGTTAGAATCATAGGAGATCATAGGCAACCGTTAGAATCATTTGTATAAAAGATCATCATTTTCCCTTCAAGTAAAAGATCAGAACCAGAAAGGTTCATCATCTCTACAGCTCATCATTTTTCCTTCAAGATCAGAACCAACACGTTCATCATTTCTACATGGTATCAAAGCAGTGATTCTGAGAACCAACACATATGGCAGAACCATCAAACTCCGGCCAGCTTCACCACCATGACACCAACCCCAGACTAACCTCCATCCTGCTCACTGGCCACAACTATATACCGTGGGCCAGGGCGGCTCAGGTGAGCCTGAAAGGAAGAGGCAGACTGGGCTTCCTGGACGGCAGTACGCCAAGACCAGACCGAAACTTAGAAGAATGGGATATCATGGACAGCCAGGTAATGACCTGGATAACAAATTCAATAGACCCAAAACTCAGTGAAATTTTTTATTTTTGTGAAACAGGACAGGAACTCTGGGAAGAAATCCGGAGCAACTATTGTGAACAAAACAATTTTGCGCAAGTCTTTGAACTTAAACGAGAGATCTCCCAAGAAAAACAGGGGGACAGATCAGTACCGGAGCTAACCGGGTTTTTAAAATCTAAGTTCAAAGAACTTGAAACC
>QANY01003770.1:0-26947 GCA_003255025.1 Datisca glomerata | reverse complement strand
AACATGAAAATAGGACTGAATGATAGCAAACCAATAACTGATATAGGCCAATATCAGAGACTGGTAGGAAAACTAATTTATCTAACGGTCACAAGACCAGATATCACTTTTGCAGTTAGCGTTATCAGCCAACTCATGCACGCACCCTACACAAATCATCAGGCAGCCGCAGAAAGGATACTCAGATACCTTAAAAGAACACCCGGCCAAGGGATATGGATGAAGAGAACTGGGGCAAACTCCGTTGTTGGATACACTGACGCTGACTGGGCAGGTAGTTACGATAGAAAATCTACAACTGGCTTTTGTGTCTTCGTAGGTGGGAACTTAGTGACCTGGAAGAGCAAGAAACAAACTGTTGTAGCAAGGTCAAGTGCGGAGGCAGAATAAAGAGCCATGGCCTCCACTGCTAGCGAACTCACATGGATTAGACGTCTCCTTCAAGACATGAAGGTTGAGATAAGAAAACCGATAGAGATGCACTGTGACAACCAAGCAGCACGTCATATTGCAATGAACTCCGTTTTTCACGAGAGAACCAAACATATTGAAGTGGATTGTCATTTCATAAGAGAGAAAGTACAGTCTGGAGAAATCACCATTCCCTTTGTACGTAGTGAAGACCAGCTAGCCGACATCTTCACCAAAGCCCTTGACAAAAATAACCTCCAAAGAATACTTGACAAGTTAGGCTCGATCAACCTATACGAACTCAACTTGAGGGGGAGTGTTGAAGAAAGAAAAGCTGCAGCCTCAGAAAAAAATCTTCATCATAGGCAAAAGAGGGAAGTAGAACAGAGACTTTCGCCAAACAGTGGGTGTCTAACCATTTCTGGTAAAAAATGATTTAAGGCTTCAAGTAGGCATCCGTTGGAATCATAGGAGATCATAGGCAACCGTTAGAATCATTTGTATATATATATACATCATCCCCCATTGTAAACAAATAGAATTTTTTTTTCAAATAAAAGATCAGAACCAGAAAAGTTCATCATCTCTACAGCTCATCATTTTTCCTTCAAGATCAGAACTAACAGGTTCATCATTTCTACAAGATCAGCTAAACAATAATACATTATGTTAGACTATATGTCTCAAATAAACTAAAATTACACCATAATTAGACTATCTCTAATAGACTAAATAGACAAATTAAACTGTGTCATACAGACTAATACTAATAGATTTGAGAGAGGCAAACATCAGATCTTGCGTCACTAAACTTATAAATAGACGGTGTCCTTATAAAAGTTTTCACCTCTCCCTATATAAGTGACATGCGATCCCATCACTTGATTCAGCAGCTTGGAGCCTCGTCATGCAGATGCAGAGATAGATTATGGTGGTTGCTGGCCATAATAATGACAGTTGGTAGTGGGTCTACGGCCTATGTAAAAATATATTAATTATATTGACCGTGGGATCCCATTGGGTAGTGATATTTTTTGGAGAATAAAAAATATACAATCCTAGGATAGAGAAGTCAATTAATTGATTTGTGGTTGAAAAGCAATTGATGGTTAGTTTGTAATTCAATTTCAACCGGACTTAAGTTTAATTTGGCTAATCAATTCGTTTGGTTCTCTTTTTTCTTCAATTATACTAATTTCGATCGGTTCTATTTTTTTCAATTATACTAATTTCATCTTAATTAGTGGCTAATAAACTACTTATAGTATATAGTTATAATTTATTTAATTAATGCATAGTTCTTATTGACAAAAACTCCAACCGAGTGTTTTTGCAATTTAGCTAATATTTTAAATTAAATAATAACGAAAGAGCATGTCAAGCGAGAAAATATAATACATACTTAAATGTCGATAAAGTTTGAACAATTTATAAATTAAAAAATTCTAAATTTTATTAGAGTAAGATAGGCTTCCACTTTTAGTATTTATTCCTAATCTCATATCTATTGGGATCCTAAAATTAATTAGAGTATATGACAATCAATAATCGTTAAAATGTTAGTTGACATAAATTTAAACATGAATAACTTAATTAAAAAAGATTTATTACCTCGATAAATTATAGAATATGACCATCATTTAGTATTGAATACATAACTTTAAAAGGTGAGTATAGTCTATTTCAATAATTTTGTAAATTATAAAATCATTTTAAACAATCTCTAATAAACAATTATCGAATAAAATTCAAATACCGGATCATTGGTGATCGTATTTGATTTCTTTGGCTAAAGGGTTGAAAAGATGATATATCGGCTTGGAAATGAGGAAAATTTTTACTTCCTAACTCCTCATACATGAAATTAATTCGTTACAACGTAGTAAAATAACATATATCACTTTATTAACATAGCCAACAAAATCAAAGTTTACTTACCAGAAGATCCTTCTTTGGTGTCTTTTTCTTACTCTTCTCCATGTTACTTTTTAATTTTGCAATAGTGACTCCTTTTGGTTTCATAGATGGAGCATCCATTATTACGTTTGACCAAATCTTACTCATATAATTCTCATTGCATTTACAATCAATGGTATCCATCAATTTGATGTGGTTCATTTCTTTTGTAAGAAGATGCAAGTCTTCAGCAATTTTATCCATCACAATCTTACTGCATTCATCTATTTCTGCCCCAATTGTCATAAGTCTATAAGTAGCATACATCATTTCATTACGTTGTAATGCTTTAACAATTTTCGGATCCATATGTGAGATGGTGGAAGAACCTAGTTCTACGACACATTGTTTCGCCAATTTTGTCCATCTTCATAAGATATATCATGAGGGTACTCTGACAACATTATTTTGCAATCAAAACTCCTAATGCATGGAGACATAAGATTCCAAAAGATTTCAAAAGATTTAAACTTGAAACATGAACAAGTGATTGTCTCGGAAAATGAGATATGAAGAATCTCCCAAATCATTTCTCTTCCATGTAATCTAACATGAAAATATTCAACAAAATTTGCAATACATTTTATATCAATGAAAGCAGATAGTATTGATGACACCTCAATTTCAAAGTGCTTGAATAAATTATGAGTTTATATACGTGCAGCTTGAACTACCATAGGTTCATGTTCATTTATATTAGGAGGCATACATGGATGGTAGTGAAAAACTTATTCTAACACTTTTTCCCTCATTTGTCCTGTCGTCTTCTCAAAATGGCTAACAAATTTGATAAGCCACATTGTCTTAGCCGACATATGATGAAAGGCATTGTTTGTACTCTCACTTCGTTGCAAGGATCCAATATCCAGCAAAAATGGTATCCATGCTAAAAGCGGAACCCATTTGGCTCTTATCTCATGGAGATGCTTCAACCATCTATGTTCTTCCAACCCAAACTTGGTTAGCATGGAATTCTAGGTTACCTTAAACTCATATGGTGAATCAGGCTAGTGTAGACATTGGTCGAGTTGAGTTGAGAAATGAAAATTGTGTTCAAAAAAATTCAAGGGCTTACGAACATCTGGCCTGAAATAGACAGGAGACGATGATGAAAGTCTTGCGAAGATTAATAAATTTAGGTTCAAGAATATATATATATATATATATAGCGAAGAAGAAATGAGAAATTCCTCGTGAAGAATCATCTAGAAAAGAAAGAATAACCGAGACATTGCTCATCAGTCATGTTTACGTGGGTAGGACTAGTATATCAAAATGTGTTGGATTTGCAAAAATTACATAGAGTTAAGGGCGGAGCCAATATTCTAATGGACACTCTTTTTTACTCTATATCTTCCCATTTACTAATATGTGTACATATATATGCACGCACGTACACACATCAAAATTATATTAGCTACCATTAAAAATTAAAATTAAAAAATTATAGTTGTCACCGATGAACCTTCAAAAATCTTTACAGAAATAAAAAATAGAGAACAATAATGGAAAAGTTCTTAATTTTCTATAAGTTCTTAATTAATCGGACCAAAATTATAGAGGTTCTTAATGTTAGCATATCATTCACCTAATAGAAAGATTGCTAATTTTAGGAGGGGGGAAGAGAGAGAACGGGGGAGAGGTGTGGAGAAATGAGATATAATGAAGACAAAAGAAGAAATGAAGAAGAAGTGAAGAAGAGAAAGACAAATGAGTGGAAGAAGATTGAGGAAAATAATATTTTATTACTAAAACCAGTCAACCAAAACAGTACTAAAGGGAGAAGAAAGCCATAGAACTAGGAGGGTGAAAAAGATAAAAAATCTCTCTAACAAAACTAACGAAAACAGAAAAACATATTTACTTAACATCCCCCTACAAGCTCATCTGAGGAGGAAGGATGAGTTTGTCATGAAGGAAACTAAACCGTGGAGTGCATAAGGGTTTAGTAAATAGGTCTACAAGTTGAAGTTGATACACACATGATTCACAATCAAATCCTTCTTGACCACTCTTTCTCGCACAAAGTGAAAATCAATTTCTACACGCTTTGTGCAAGCATGAAAAACAGGATTGGAAGCCAATAATATAGTGGAAGTGTTGTCACAAAACAAGACATGAGCTTGACTTTAGTACACATGAAGATATTGAAGAATTTGTCGCAACCAAGTCAACTCGACAGTAGTGTTAGCTAAGGCTTTATACTCTGCTTCAGTGGATGACCGAGCCACATCCGTTTGCTTCTTTGCACTCCAAGAAACAGGATTCTGGCCAAGAAAGATAACAAAGCCTGAAGTTGATCTCCTATCTGCAAGATCCCCAGCCCAATCAGCATTGCTGAAGGCCTGAAAATGAAGAAATCCAGGTTTAAACACATGCCATGATCAATACTACCTACAACATACCTTAGAATCTGTTTGACAACAGCAAAGTGGGCAGTAATGGGTGAGTGCATTAATTGACATACACGATTGACAACAAAGTTGATATCAGGTCTAGTGAAAGTGAGATACTAAAGAGAGCCGACAAGACTTCTACATAATGTTATATCAGACAATGAGAACTAGTATGAGTGGATAAAGGAGATTTACCGGAGTAATGAGATTGACAAGGTTTAGAATTAAGCATGCCAACCTTAAGAAGTAAGTCCCTAGCATACTTATGTTTGTTAACAAAAATACCATAAGAAGTTCTACTAATCTCAAGCCCTAATAAATACTTTCACTCTCTAAGGTCAGACATATCAAAGTTCTATTGTAAAGTATGAACCAAATGATCAATATTTGAAGAATCTGTACCACTAATCACAATGTCATCAACATAGAGCAGAACATAAATGAAAGAATGAGAGAAAGCATGAACAAACAATGATGTGTCAGCTTGGGAACCAATAAAATCAAGAGATAAGAGATGACTGGTAAATTTCTCAAGCCAAGCTCTTGGAGCTTGTTTAAGACCATACAATGACTTGTTCAATTTACACATATATGAAGGACAATTTTGATCTACAAACCTTGGAGGCTGACACATGTAAACCTCTTCATTTAAAGAACCATGCAAAAAAGCATTCTTGACATCAAATTGCCTTAAAGGCTAACCAAAAGTAGCAGCCAAGGATAATAAAATTTGAATAGTGGGTTTTTTAATAACTAGACTAAAGGTTTCCCCATAGTCCAAGCCAGGTTGTTGGTTATAACCTTTGATAACTAGCCTAGCTTTAAATCTGGCGATAGAACCATCAAGGTTGTACTTGAATTTGTACACTCATTTACACTAACAAGGTTCTTATGAGGAGGGAGACGCATAAGAGTCCAAGTGTTTTGAGATTTGAGGGCTGCAAACTCAGATTGCATAGCTTGAACCCATTCTGGACATTTAAAAGTCATAGTATAAGAAGTAGGTTCAATAGTACTAGCTGGAGGGCAAGAGATAGTAAAGGTTTTCTTTTTAAAAATCTCATATTTTGACCTAGTTTGCATTGGGTGATGAGAGTATGTGTGAGGTGAATATTTGGTGTGTCTAATGTTAGAAAGAGGATGAGGCTGGTCAACAGATAATGCAGCAGAAACATCATAAAAGGACCTTGCATGAAAATGAGAAGAACCAGGAACCAAACCATCTTGCAGGTCGGAATTAGAAGTAGAATTATGATGCAGAGAAGTATAATCAGAATGTAAAATAGCAGGAGAATCATGATGCATAGTAGATAAAGATTCAGTATGCACACCAACATACTAATACAGATACATAAGTTTATAGTAAAAGTAGTAAGAGACAAAGCTAAATCAGAAACAGTCATAGAGTTGCTAAAGAGAAGCCTTGACATTTTATTAGAAACACAACTAATATAGATACATGAGTTTATAGCAGAATCAGTACAAAGAATATCAATTTTAGCAAGAATTAATTTAACAATGTTATTACTAGGGTGATCTAAATGATAGTACTAGAGAGAAGCATTTCTTTTAGAACTAAGAAAAGAAAAATTAGAAGTAGAAGACAGAGCAGCAGGTATAGGATAAAGACCATTTATGCAAGGCCCTTTATACAAAGTTTTGCCCGTTTCCCTCTCCTGAATCCAGAAACAAATGGCAAAAAATGTAAACTGACAGTTATATTCAAGAGAACATTGATAAACTGTAAGTAACTTGGCAGATAATTGAGGCACACAATAAACATTTGACAGAAGAAAAGATTGAGAAGAAATATTAAGAGGACTCGAACTTGTGTGAGTGATGGGTAATATGTGATAATTTCCAACTGAAACACCATCATCACCTATGTATTCAGAGGAGGTATTCAAGCTGTGTAGTTTAGGAGTTAGATGTGTGTTGCATCCTGTGTTAGTAAGCCAGGCTTGTGGATAAGAATGTGTGACTTGGCTCAAAGCTGTCATGGCTGTCAAGTTGGAGGAAGGACTCCTTCCTTGATGAGGAAAGTTCATACGGTGAAAACAATCTACAACACTATGTCCCATTTTCTAGTAAATCTGGCATTGAACACGATTGTTCTAAAAATTTGAGAATTCTTGGCTATTGTTGGTTGATCCCTTAAAAGCCTGATTGTTTTGTGTACGTGGTGCCCCAAGAACCGAGGGAAGAGAGGAAGAATCCATTTTCGTGTTCTTCCTCCCCTTCCTGAATGATTCTCCCTAAATTGTTCCTGTCACCTCAAAATATTATGAAACTACGACCTCTATTTGGTCCTTTGTTGGTAAATGTTACAAGAAAAGCACTATTTTGAGATTACTAATCTTGTTGTTTATGTTGAGTCTCAAGAAATTGTTCCCCTGATTTTAGAAGAACCTGTAGTTCTTCTCAACTCAAAGGTTTTGCTCTTGTTCGAATTGAGGTCCTGATGGTATTATACTCAATTGGAAGCCCTTTGAGAGTGAAAATCAGGATATCATTGTCTTCAACATTAACACAAACGACTGAGAGCTTATCCTTGACTTCTCAGATCCTCTTGAGGTATGCATCCATGTTTTCTGTGGGCTTTTTGGAGACGGGCTACATATCTGACTTTAATTGTGGAATCTTGGTGCGTGAGAGGGGAAAAAACCTTCTTTCCAAAGAATCTCAGACTTCCTTTGAAGTCTTGCACCCAACGACATACGATAATGTCATTGGAGAGAGAGTGGCATTTATCAGTATTACTTGATCTTGCGTAAGCCACTACTCGTGCCTTATGTCCCTGTCGAATGTGTCTTCTCCATTTGCATCTTTCAAAAATTTTGCTGGGCATATGATCATGCCATCGATATATCCAAAAATGAGATAGGCTTTCAAAATTGCAGTGATTTGATACTTCCATAGAATGAAATTAGATAAATCCAATCTAATCGAAATAAGATTGTAGATATTGGAGAGGAGGAATATAGGGGAGTGTGGAGAAGAATCAGCAATACCCATTGACGAGGAAGGAACATTAAATGAGATTTGAAAATTAATATTTTTCTTAAACAAGACTCGAAGAAGACAATAAAGATTGAGAGTTGGAACGATTTAGGTTTTGAGAATCGATCTGAGGGCTAACATTTTGAGCAAGCTATTGAGAATTTATAGGCACACTTTCAACAGGTTCAGCCATGAAGGTTGACGTGGGTCAGATATAACTCTGATACCATGTGGAGAAATGGGATAGAATGAAGATAGAAGTAGAAGTAAAAGAGAGAGAGATGGAGTGGAAGAAGATTAGGGAAAATAATATTTTATTAACTAAAACCAGTCAACTAAAATAGTTCTAAAAGGAGAAGAAAGTCACAAGAACTAGGAAGACAGAAAAGATAAAAAGCCCCTTTAACAAAACTAACGAAAACAGAAAAACCTATTTACTTAACAAGAGGAAGAGGGAGAGAGAGACAGGGCGAGATGGGGAGAAAGTGGGAGAGAGAGGGAGAGGGGGAAGAGAGGGAGGGATAGAGAGAGAGGGCTAGAGGGGAAGAAAGAGGGGGAGAGAGGAAGAGAGGGAAGAGAGAGTATGTGTGAGAGAGGGAGGGAGGGCGAGAGAGGGAGGGAGTGATAACGAGACAGAGAGGTTAAAATGAGAATATGTTAGGATTAGCTAGGGATTTGAGTCCGGTCTAGAAGTGGGTCGAAGAAATGAGGGAATTGGGAAAGAAATAGGGAAAGCGAAAATTGAAAAGTGAAAAGGTTAGAGATTTAATGTTAAAACTGAAAAACAAATGGGTTAAAGCTTAAGAATAATCAGACAAAAATTATAGAAGTTCTTAATGTTAGCTTATCATTCACCTAATAGAAAGATTGCTAATTTTAGGAGGGGAAGAGAGAGAGCGGAAGGGAAGGATAGTAATTATTCTATCTGTCGGCCACAAGTTATGACCGTTGGATTAAAATATCAACTGTCAAGATTTTCTGATTTACTTTAAAAATAAATAAAAAATAAATTTATTTTTTTTATTTTCGTATCCAATAGATCAAAATCATTCAGATTTAAATCAACAGACTGGATTCCTATAATGTGGGCCCATGTCATATTGTGGCCGGTATTTTAAATAATTTCTCAAGGGATAGAGGGGGAGGGTGAGGGAGAGACAGGGAGAGGGGGAAGAGAGAGAGACATGGAGAGAGAGATAGAGAGAAGGAGAGGGAGGGAGAGAGAGGGCGGAGAGAGAGGGGGTGAGAGAAACGGAGATAACGAGACAGAGTGAGGTTGAAAATGAGAATATGTTAGGATTAACTAGGGATTTGAGTCTGGTCAGGAAGTGGGTGGAAGAAACGAGGGAATTGGGAAAGAAAGAGGGAAAGCGAAAATTGAAAATTGAAAAGGTTAGAGATTTATGGTTAAAACTGAATAAGAAATGGGTTAAAGTTTAAGAACAATATAGACCCGTTTTCAATTGATAAGTGTAGTATCAACCATTATATCGATTTGATGTAATAATTAATGCTACATGATGTAATGATTAATCCCTTTTAATTATTTGGTCTTCTATTTATGCTCTATTTATCAACTAGACATACTTCTTGCATTTGCCAAAATTTCCCCACATTTCTTCTAATTTTCTTTCTTGAGAATTAATAATACTAAGTAAACAGACTCAAACATGGTGTACCTCATACATATATATATATATATCCTAAAGAGGATAGTAAAGGGAGATGATTCTGTTCTAATTAGAAGTAGTACAGATTCTTAAGATATATATATATATATATATATATATAAATTTATTAGTCAGTACATAACATATATTAATAATCTATGAAGTTATAATATTCAAGTTAAACTATAAGTGTTTTCGGTCAAAACTTTACCTGAAAAACTGACATGACTACTTAAAACTTATTAGTATTATCCATTTTATTTGTAAAACAACAACCTAAAGAGTCTAAGTAATTTAAAATGTTCAAGAATACAACAAAATCAATATTCTAATGATTTTTTTCATGCTATAGAAGAAGCAACGATAGTGTTTAATCCATTGTATATAATAGCTTCCCATGATCCTAAATCTGTTGTTCTTTTAGTTTAAAGATATTTTATAAATGTTATGACTAATATGATCAATTTATACCTATTACACCATTGTTTCGCTTAATTGTTTAATGCTTTCAAGATAAATCTAATATGAATAAATTAATAAAATTAACATAACACTTCAACAAATGTTACATTGATTGGCAAATAAATTTAAATAAAAAATTAGCTAACGTGTCCTTAAAATATATCAACGCATTTGTTCTAACCAGTACACCAAAAGTATTGTCTATTCTTCAAAATCAAAAGGCCCGTACGAATAGTCTATAGTCCTTGTCATGCAATTAGAAGTGTTAAAGAAGCTCAAAAGTTTATCTAAGACGTAAATTAGCAATCCCATGGGATAACTTAAAGAAATTAATACCACATAATTGATATCGTCAATGGTTCGTCAGTCAAATTTCTCGAAGGAATTATATATATATATATATAATTGAGTATGAATATTTTAAAATGTGTCATGAGTTCATACCTAACTATTCTTCAAAAATCATGTGTACATACAGCTTATAACAATAAATACATCATAATTAATGATTTAATTATTTTTAAAAGTTCGGTATGGACACTTCAAAGTGTGTTATGTGTCCACACTCAACTATCATCCAAGGCCCATGTGCCCATACAATTCACAATAAGAACACCTCATAATTGAAGATTTAATTATTTTAATAATAATTCAATTATTTTTAATAATGATTTAATTATTTTTTGATAAAATTAGTTATTCAATTATTAACTAGAAATATAATTTAATCACTATATTCATGTATAAGCTTTTACTACATGTCATAAATATTTTATTTAATTATCAATTTATTATTTTCTACATAATATAATATACAAATATTTTAAGTATAAAAAAATAAAAAAAACTAATTATTCAAACTTATTTGATTGGTTTATGATATGATAAAATATTATCATTTAAATTTCGTAATTTATAATATAATTTAGTATTATAAATATTTTAATTTATAATAAATAATTAAATATTTCATTATTATAAATTATTAAGTTAATATGCATTCAAAACGTCTTCTTTCAAAAAATTACAAAAAAAATATTGAGGTCGGTTACAAAAATATTTTATTTTTCTTCTAAAATAATACACAAGTATTACACTTTCTTGATTTTTTTCTAAAGCACTTTCTTAAATATTTTGTTATCATATTTACTATCCAATACTTATTACCATGCCTTTTCATTATCTAACTCTTTGTAATCTTGACAAAAAATTAAATTAAAAAGAAACTTTTTGTTATTCTAACCTTTCACTACAAAAATATCATCATATTTTTATAATGAGAAAATTTTAATGTTCAAATATATTTTATTTAATTATATTTTTATATTAGTTTTTTTCAAGCCCATGGCACGGGTATTTAACTAGAATAATTGAAAACTTGGGCAATCAAGTTTAAACAGAAAATTGAGAAAACAAAATACGCAGAGTGATTCTTTCAATATATCAGTCTAAACAAGAAGACATTATGTTAGACTATATGTCTCAAAAAACCAACATTACACCATATTAGACTATCTCGAATGGACTAAATAGACAATTTAACTGTGTGTCATACAGACAGATAATAAACAAATTAGACTAGTCTCAAACTAAACATACAATTAGAAAGCCGTCAAGAATTTCCAAAGCACAAACATTGAAAATTCGATAAGATATAAATTAAAGCCAGTGGAATGTATAAATCAAAGCCAGTTGATTGTGAAATTGCTTCACATACATATAACATAATCGTGAATTTCTATGATATAATATGAGATATGTCAAGGCTTGTCTTTTTCTCCAAATGACTTGTCCATACTAGTATTAGTAATAATTGATGACAGCTTATGAACAAGGTAAATGGCAGTTGCTGATTCAACTACAAAATAAAGGTGAACCAACGAGTATAAGCACTCCTCCCATCTAATATTCAACTTCCATTATTAAAAGAGCTAATATCATAATATCCCATTGAAATTTGATTCAAAATTAATATACCCCTAAACTTCAACCTCTTTTTAATTAGTACCTAACCTTTTCTCGTCACTCTAAAAACCCACGAATGTAGCGGAAGCCTAAAAAAAACCTAACAATATCAAACACTACTGAATGACGTACGATTACCAGTAATTCGATCTTCTAAAATCTGTTGAATTCTGAGATTACTAGGATTTAGGTATCAATTTTGATAAATCATGAAATACCGAAAATTATAATTATGGAAAGAAAATGTCTAAAATAAATATTATAAGCTGCCGCTTAAAACCTAAACAAAAGGTATTTAAATTGTCTCAGAAATCCGTAAACATAAAAGAAAGGTAGAATTATAAAAATGTCTAAAACTTGCGAAAACTTCCGGGTCTCCGAAATTGCCTAAAACGATTTTGTTTTGCCTGAAACTGGGCTGTAATGGGTAAACCCAATTACACACGTAAATATCTGAACGAGCTTCATTTGATATCTTACGGGTCCCGTGAGTCAGCCCGTGTCAAAAGTTACGGCTTCCGGAAGGTGGACTGTGCATGCGACGATCCATTCACTCCAAAAACCCTAACGCTATACCGTCTGCATCACCCACTCTGTCCAAAATTCTGTAAATATTGTTAAAATTCACTTTTATCCTAAAAATACCCCCGTTAGGGGCGTAAATTACTTCTGATTCAAAGTTTAAGCGGGTAATAGGAATTTAACCCATATAATTTTGAAAAAAAAATAAGACGATGAAAGAATTTGTACAAGCTTCAAATTTCAAACAAAATGAAATCAAATTAGAAAGATGAAGTATTTAGAGCACCTGGCCACCTTTCTTTGCAAGAAACAAAGAAATGGCAATTAAAATGTAATCATATATCATGAAAAGTTTCTCAAAATTTGAACTATCTCAACGTAATATTTCAATTTGAAGTATTTTATCTTTGGTGGATTAATGAAGAAAAGTTCGTGAAAACAGTACTGAGAAAAATACTTGTCCGATTAGCAGAATGATAATTACAAAATAATGTGAAAGATTCTAGATTAAATACAAGAGAAAACTAAGATTCTCAACTAACATAACTGATGAAACAGCCTCAACTAGAAGTTCAATAAGAAACAATAGGAAATAGACTCATAGCTCAGAGACTAACTATTCGTAATTAATTAGCTTACACCCTCCCCCAAACTATTGTTGATGATAACTTTTCTTCTCAGCAACAAAAAAATGAACAGTAGACAAAGCCTTTGGAAAAACATCAGCAACTTGAACCTGGCTTGCTACAAAGTGAATCGTGAGCTTCTTTCGAACAACTTTCTCATGGATATAATGATAATAAATCTCATTGTGCTTTGAATGAGCATGGAATACAGAGTTTGATGCCATGACCATGGGTTGAGATGTTATCACACCATATTTTTTTCGGGGGAGGAAAACATGATATTCATAAAGCAATTGGCAACCAACTTATCTCGGTTGCTGTGTTGGCTAAAACACGATCTTCTACTTCAATGGAGGACCTTGCAATAATAGGTTTTTATTTTTGTAGACCAAGATACAGGATGCCAAGACAAACTATGAATCATGTTGTAGAGCGCCAGTCTAGAGCATCACCAATCTAATCAGCATCACACTAGGTACTAAGATAAAGAGAACCAAGGGAGAGCTGAATGCCCAATGAGGAAGTACCCTTAGTATATCTAATAGTGCGCTTGATAGCAAATGCATTAGTAGGTTTATGCATAAACTGAGAAATCTTTTTTTCTACATAAGTAATATCTGACTTAGTAAAGGTCAGATATTACAACGCCCCTACAAGACTTATGTGCAATGCGATGTCTTCAAAAGGTGGACTGGAGATATGAAAACTGTCCTTGGTAGAGCAAGGAGATTGTCAGTTTTTTGCTTGAGATAGTCCGGACTTGTGAAAATGATCTCTCACATACTTTTCCGGAGTCACCAGAATAAATGTAGAAGTTTGAAACTTCAAGACCTAAAAATATTTCAAGAGTCCTAAGTTTGTCATCACAAACACTGTACGCAAAGTAGTGATCAATGTTTGAATGTAGGAGTTGTATGTACCATTGAGTGAATTGTCATCCACATAAAGAAGTAGGTAAGTGATGGAAATACCTTCTGATATGATAAACTGTAGAAATGATGAACCTGTTTGGTTCTGATCTTTGGGAAGTGATGAGCTTCAGAGATGATGAACCCTTTTTGGTTCTGATCTGTTATTGAAGATAAAATTATGTTTGTTTACAATGAGGGATGATGTATATATACAAGTGATTCTAACGGTTGCCTATGATCTCCTATGAATCCAACGGATGCCTACTTGTAGCCTGAAATCGTTTTTTACCAGAAATGGTTAGACATCTACTGTGTTTGGGAAAGTCTCTGTTCTGCTTCCCTCTTTTGCCTATGATGAAGATTTTCTTCTGAGGCTGCAGCTTTTCCTTCTTCAACACTCCCCCTCAAGTTGGGTTCGTATAGGTTGATCGAACCTAACTTGTCAAGTATTCTTTGGAGGTTATTTTTGTCAAGAGCTTTGGTGAAGATGTCGGCTAGCTGGTCTTCACTACGTACAAAGGGAATGGTGATTTCTCCAGACTGTACTTTCTCTCTTATGAAATGACAGTCCACTTCAATATGTTTGGTTCTCTCATGAAAAACGGGGTTCATTGCAATATGACGTGCTGCTTGGTTGTCACAGTGCATCTCCATTGGTTTTCTTATCTCAACCTTCATGTCTTGAAGGAGATGTTTAATCCATGTGAGTTCGCTAGCAGTGGAGGCCATGGCTCTGTATTCTGCCTCCGCACTTGACCTTGCTACAACAGTTTGTTTCTTGCTCTTCCAGGTCACTAGGTTCCCACCTACGAAGACACAAAAGCCTGTTGTAGATTTTCTGTCGTAACTACCTGCCCAGTCAGCGTCAGTGTATCCAGCAACGGAGTTTGTCCCGGTTTTCTTCATCCATATCCCTTGGCCGGGAGTTCCTTTAAGGTATCTGAGTATCCTTTCTGCGGCTGCCTGATGATTTGTGCAGGGTGCATGCATGAATTGACTGATAACGCTAACTGCAAAAGTGATATCTGGTCTTGTGACCGTTAGGTAAATAAGTTTTCCTACTAATCTCTGATATTGGCCTATATCAGTTATTGGTTTGCTATCATTCAGTCTTATTTTTATGTTGGTTTCCATTGGTGTGCTAGCAGGTTTTGCCCCTATCATGCCTGTTTCTTTTAACAAGTCTAAGATATATTTTCTTTGAGATAGAAACAATCCCTTCTTCGAGTGAGCTATTTCTATCCCTAGGAAGTACTTTAGTTTTCCTAGATCTTTAATATCGAACTCTCCCTTTAGAAATTTTTGAACACTCCATATTTCATTGTGGTTATTTCCGGTGATGATAATGTCATCTACGTAGACTAAAACGATGGTAGTGGAGTTGTTCGTGTGTTTGACAAACATAGATGAGTCCGCCGTGCTTTTGACGAAGTTAATCTTTAAAAGAGATAGGCTTAATTTTCCATACCATGCCCTTGGTGACTGTTTCAGGCCGTAGATAGCCTTCTTTAATCTACATACCAGAGATGGGTGTGTTGCTTTCTCGTGTCCTGGAGGTAGGGACATATATACTTCTTCTTCCAGATTTCCTTGGAGAAATGCGTTTTTTACATCCATTTGATATAGTTCCCAGTTGAGGTTTGTGGCAACGGATAGTAGCACTCGGATTGTGTTCATTTTTGCTACTGGAGCGAACGTCTCCTGGTAATCTACTCCATATGTCTGAGTAAAGCCTTTGGCAACTAGTCGGGCTTTGTATCTCTCGATAGTGCCGTTGCTGTTGTATTTGGTCTTGTAGACCCATTTACATCCTACGGGTTTCTTCCCGCTGGGTAGTGGGATTATGTCCCAAGTCTCATTCTTTTCCAAGGCTAGGAGTTCTTCATTCATCGCCTTTCTCCATTTAGGGTCGAGTTGGGCTTCTTGATAGGTCTTTGGCTCATCTGTTTCATCAATTTTTCCCAAGTATGCCCTGTGTTTGTTAGAGATTTTATCATAAGATAGGAAATTTTGGATAGGGTATAAAACCTGATGAGACACGTAGTCTTTTAATCTTGCTGGGGGATGAGTTTGCCTTGTTGATCTTCTTACGATTACTGCTTCATCAGTGACAACTGCCTCATCAGTTGCTCCCCCTGAGGTAGTTGTCTCAGGCGTGGTTGATGTGTTATCCTGTTCCTGTCTTATGATATCGGAGGAAATAATACTGTTAGGTAGCGGAAGTGTTTTGTGGTGGTTATGGTTGTCGGAGTCCTTTGGGTAATAGGATTCTAGTTCTAAGAATTGTACATCGCGTGAGATGTAGAGTTTATGGTTTGTTGGGTCGTAGCATTTATACCCCTTTTTTTCAGCGGAATACCCCAAGAATAGGGTTTTGACTGCGGTTTTGTCCAATTTATCAATTTTTGGAATGTGTACGTAGCATGTACATCCAAAGACTCGTATGTGATCAAGATTAATTTTCCTACCCTTGAGAATTTCTATAGGGCTTTTCAGATGCAATTTTACGCTGGGTAATCGATTGATAAGGTATGTTGCTGTAAGTATTGCGTCTGACCAGTACCGTTTGGGTACGTTATTTTGGAGGAGGAGAGCCCTAGTCATTTCAAGAAGGTGTCGGTTTTTGCGTTCTGAGACACCATTTTGTTGTGGGGTGTGGATACAGGTGGTTTGATGTCGTATACCGTTTTGTTTAAAGAACTCAAAAAAGGTGTTGTTAGTATATTCGGTTCCATTGTCAGACCTAAAGATTTTTATGGTTGTTTCAAATTGAGTTTCGACTAACTTATTGAATTCTTGAAAACGACTGAAGACTTCACTTTTTGATTTTAAAAGATATAACCAGGTGGTGCGAGAGAAATCATCAATAAAGGTAACAAAATATTTGAATTTATTATACGAGTCAACTGGGGCAGGCCCCCAAACATCAGAATGGATTAATTCAAAACATCGTTTTGTCGTACTACTAGATAGTGGAAAAGGTAACCTGGTTTGTTTTGAGAGTTTGCAGACTGAGCAACTGCTAGAGTCTGAATTACAACCAAGTAATTTGTTTAGGATTTTGTCAGAGGGATGACCGAATCTCCAATGAAGTAATTTGTCCTTTTGTACTGTACTGGAGGTGGCCAGACATGTTTTGTCGGTATCTTCTAAGTAGTACAGACCGTTTCTAAATTTCCCTTCACCAATCTTCCTCCCGGTGACCCGATCCTGAAAAATTACTTTGTCAGGTGAAAATGTAACATTGCAGTTCAGGTCTTTGGTTATTTTACTGACGGATAGGAGATTGGAGTTAAAATTGGGGAGACAAAGTACGTTGTTAATGGTTTTTGTGAAGAGTGTGGTTGACCCTGTGCCAAAAATTGGAACTTTATTTCCATTGGCTACCGTCACGTGTTGTGGTTTTTCTAATTTAGTGAGACTGTGTAGATTTTTTGTGTTATAAGTCATGTGGTCAGAGGCACCAGAGTCTATTATCCAGTGTTCTAAGTTGTGACAAAAGTTTGCAGATTTAGAAAAATAATTGACAGTATTGCAATTAGATGAACCTGGGGTATCGCGTAAAAATTCTCCGAATTGTTTGAGCAGTGCAGCCATCTGTGCGTTGTTGTCTGGGGACAGGTCTGCCCTAATGGATCCGGATCGGTCTATTTCTTCCATTTGGTCGGGTCGGTACCCACTGCCCGAACCGGGTCCATGTATATTATTTGCCCTGCGGTCTGGGTCGGGTCCTGACCCGTGACCCGCGCCACTAAAACCCTCGGTATAAAAGGGTGAGCGTCAAAAATTCGTTTTCATTTGTTTTGATAGATAAAGAGTACAGCTTCCGCTAGGGTAATGGAGCACTAGTATTGGTTGTATCTGTGAGAACGATTAAATTATGTTTTGAGAAAAAATTTATTATTTTAAGTGATGTTTATTATATCCTAGTTTTTGGGAAGAATCTTATTTCTATTGGTGCATTAATTGATCAAATCTTAAATTCATTGATAAAGATATAAGTATTTTTAGAAGAGTAAACTACAGTTTTGTCTCATGCAGTTTATGGTAGTTTTCATTTTAGACCATTCACTTTAAATATTTATAAAGTAGACCCTACAGTTATATTTTGCATTCATATTAGGCATTCTGTAGCAACCTCTGCTTAAAAATAATAATAGTTTGTCACGGTCTACCTACGTGACATTACGTGGCGAGTAGTTTAACGTCATGTCACCTTTTTAATTTTCTCAACTGTCATATGAGATGAATTAACCAAAATACCCTTAATTCCCCCTCCCCCTTCTTCCCTGAGTTCCCTCTCCTTTTTTGTTTTACTTTTTCAACTATTTCTCTCTCCCTCATCCCTCATCTCTTTTGAAGGCCTCTTTCCCCATCCCGAAACCCTCATTTCTCTCTATCCATCATCCCTTGGCTCCATTTTCGTTCAATTTTTTCCCTTTCATTTTCATTTTATTTTCCCTAGAAAGTTTGTAATTCTTTAAACCTCTGCGTCTCATTTCTCCAAACTGGATTTTAAGAATGAAAAACTGGGATTACTTGAAGTTAATGCCAGTAAGCTCAAAAGGTCTTCAGATTGTGAATGGGAAGAAATCTCTAACCACATAAAGCTGAACGATAATGAAATTTGGAGATCAATTATTAAGTTGACTCCATAAACATGACTCTAAATATATGCTCAAATGAACAAATTCAATCAACTCAGCATAAACAAAAATATAATTTCAGCCAAGGTGATTACTGATTGACTGAGACCACTCAGAAGTTCCTAATCAAATTTGGTACTAATTACTGATTTGTCTTATGATGAATCATTTTGGGGGAAAGTCGTAACACCAGGAATCACCAACAAATCGTACTATGAATCATCAGTGTAAACCGTCCATGATCGATTGTCGATCTGTTGTTGAGAATTGGAGTAGCCAACGTTGATGACTGATGAAGATTCAACTAGAGTAAGGATTGGGTCATCTATTTAAGGGGTTTGAAAGGGTTCGAGATTACCAAGAGGGTTATTGAGCTCAGAAAGCATGCTCTAAACCCAGCTGGAAAGATCAGAAGGATTGTAATGGTTTGTATCATAGGCCAGATGAAAAATACCATCTTCTTGAGTTGTCCCCATCACCATCAAGCTGCTCGAGCTTCTGTACCATATCGGCCATGTCCGATGCCCTAACCTTGTAACCCAAAACTGCCAGTAACTCATCCACACCCTTCTATCTGTTCTTTCTCCCACATCTTCATCTTCTTGCTCAACACTGATGAACACTCAGGCTTTGAAATGCTATTTTTGCCGCCATATGCAGCTCTTCCAGATCCCTCTTGATTCTCCCTCTTCATTTTATTAACTCAGAACACTTCAAATGCTACAACCATTTGAACCAAACAAATGATTCTCTTCGATTGATGTTTAACAACTAAGTCTCTTTCTTGCTCTCTCTCTCTCTCTCTCTAGCAGACAAAGAAGAAGATGATAAGAAATGGTGAGAGACGGATGAGAGAAGGAAGGATAGGGAACTCAGGGAAGAAGAAAGAAAGGGGGGAATTAGGGGTATTTTGGATAATTCATCTAATTTGGCAGCTGGAGAAATTAAAAAGATGACATGGTGTTAAACTACTCGTCACGTAATGCCACGTAGGCATACGGTGACAGACCGTTATTATTTTTAGGCGGAGGTGCTACGAAAGGTTTAACGTGAATGTAAAATGTAACTGGGGGATCTACTTTATAAATTTTCAAAGTGAAATGACTAAAATAAAAACTACCCAAAACTATAGGGGGGAAATTGTAGTTTACCCTTTTTAGAAATGAATGTCTAATTACTATTACATGCATATTTAATAAATTATTTCACATAAAACCAATAGTTCCAATGATATGTGACACTAAAGAGAATAATGATTCACAAATGGATAGTAAAAGGTTGATGTAAGACTTAACTGATCTAACCTATTTATGGCACTTATGCCTTGAGCATATTAGCATGGACATGATTTTACTTGTGAAAAATGACAATTTGCAAACTTTAATTGTGAGATCACTACCTACATGAAAATCCTGTATTGAAAGCAAAATGACCAAGAGACTTTTTTCAACAAAATGTGAAAGATCCACTTGATGCCTTGAATTCATACATAGTGATGTATGTGAGCCATTGAATATCCAAGTAAGAGGAGGTTATGAATACTTCATAACCTTCACAGTTGACTACTCATGTTTTGGTCATGTTTATCCGATGCGCAATAAGTATGAAACCTTTAAAAAATTCAAAGAGCATAAGGCCTTAGTTGAAAAGCAATAAGAAAAACAAATCAAAACACAACCATTTGATTGTGGTAGAGAGTACTTGCAGGGAGAGTTTGAAGACTTTCTTAAGGAAGAATATATTCTTTCTCAGCTTACAGCACCTGGTACGCCACAACAGAATGATGTGTCAAAGAGAAGGAATCGAACTCTGATGGATATGGTTAAATCCATGACGAGTTACTCATCTCTCCTAAATACCTTCTAGGGATATGCCTTGGAAACAGTGGCATAATATTCTTGACCAAGTTCCGTCGAAGACGGTGCCTGATACACCATATGAAAGATGGTATGGATGAAAGTCGTCTATTAACCATTTTAAAATATGAGGGTTCCTAGCACATGTTCTAAAATTGAAGATAGGCAAGTTGGCCAGACATTCAGAATTATGCATGTTCATAGGATATCCTAAATGAACGAAGGAGTACATCTTCTACAGAACAACTGTCCAGAAAACATTGTTAGCACGAATGCTCATTTTCTTGAAGAAGATTACAGCTGAGAAGCACAGTTGTGCTAGAGGAATTATTGAGTGAGAGGACACCGACACCCCAATCAGAAATTGGTTTTGATGAACCATGACAAGAGCCAGAGCCTATGGAGCCTCGACGTAATGAGAGGGTTGTGAGACAAGCTGAGAGGTACATGTCATGTGGAGAAGCTTTGACAGTTGTCTTAGATAAGGACCTTGATGAACCTGTCTCCTACTCAGAGGCCATGGCAGGTCCTGAAGCAAACTTATGCCAAGAAGCCATGAACGTTGAGATACATTCGATGTACTCAAACAGAATCTAAAAGCTTGTAGATCCTCTTAAAGGGGTAAAACCCGTAGGATGCAAATGGATCTATAAGAAGAAAAAAGGTCCGGATGGAAATGTGTAGACATTCAAAGCTAGGCTAGTAGCCAAGGGCTACACCCAAAAAGAAGGAATAGACTATGAAGATACCTTCTTGCCGGTGGCCATGCTTAAATCCATCTAAATTCTTTTGTCCATTGCTGCTGTCATTGATTATGAAATCTGGCAAATGGACGTCAAGACTGCCTTTCTGAATGGTAACCTTGATCAGCACATTTATATGGCTTACCCAGACAGGTTCATGGAGAAAGGCTAAGAGGGAATTTGTCTTAGTATTCAGATCTTTCGAGATATGAAGAACAAACAATTGACATTGTCTCAAGCATCTTATATTGATAATGTGTTGGATCACTTCAGTATGCAAAACTCTAAGAAATGATTTCTTCCTTTTAGACATGGAGTCAGCCTCTCTAAGGAGCATTCTCCCAAGACTCCTCAAGAAGAGGAAACATGAGAAAGATTCTTTATGCTTCAGTCATAGGAAGTCTCATGTATGCGATGCTTTGCACTAGGCTAGACATAGCTATGTCGTGGGCGTGGTGAGTCATTTCTAATTTAATCATGGAATTGAACATTTGAATGCCATCAAACATATCCTTAAGTATCTTAGGAGAACAAAAAATTACATGCTTGTGTATTCAACCAGTGACTTGAATATTACGAGGTATACTGATTCTGATTCCCAAGATGATAAGGATTCTAGGAGGTTCACTTCAGGATCTGTGTTCATCCTGAACGGTGGAGCAGTTGTATGGAGAAGTATTAGACAATCTTCCATTACTGATTCTACCATGGAAGCTGAATATGTGGCATCTTGTGAAGCTGTAAAAGAAATTGTATGGCATAGAAAGTTCTTGAAGACTCTGAAAGTTGTTCCAGACGCGAACAATCCCATGACACTTTATTGTGATAATAGTGGGATTTATCGAAGTCTAAGGAACTTAGAATCCATAAGAGATTCAAACACAGAGATTGTAAATATCACCCAATTGGAGAAATTGTTCAGCGTGGAGACGTTGTGGCTACGCATATTTTGACAATCAACAACTTGGCAAATCCATTCAGGAAGACTTTAAGCAGTAAAAAATTTTATGGCCATCTGGAGGACTTGGAGATAAGAGATTGTACACGTCTACTTTAGTCCAAGTAGCGTGTAATAATTATTTATTTGTATTTAGTTATTTCTCAGACATTAGCATTACTGAATTTTTATGAATAAATTGAAAGTTTTATTTTAAATTAAAGTGTGTTTGTAAATTACTCAAGTCTTGAAACTTTCATCAATGAACGAAGAGTGAAGACAGAGGCGTCTCCAAATGAACTCTTCTGAGAAAATTCAGAATGATATTCATAGTCATAGGATCGAATGAGCAATTGAATTTAATTATGACTGTTAGGTTGAACCAATGGATGCCAGTCATGGGGCATGGAGACTCAAACGGTTAACCTAGACATGTTATGAATATGTTGAATAAACTGGTAACAAATTAGTTTAGAGCCCAAAACCGTTTACCTAACTTTAAATCTAATATTTATACCTTAAGGGTATTTTCATAATTATCTTAATCCTGAGGTGAATATGTAGCTTGACTTAGTTAGTTGCAATCTTTGATATGTCAAATGAATGAGTTCAAATTGGTGGGCAATACCCCGGCGGTTGGGATTGGAATTCAATTAATTTAGAGTTACAAAATTAAAAAAAATGGAAATTCGTGGTTGGATTGCGAAAATAACAATATCACCTTATGCTTTATTGATGAGTGTGTGAATAAATTAACATGGTCATGTATTCAATGAATTGAGTCATTCATTAAGACTTGTGAATTATATGAGACAATTGACTATTATACTTTCTATTCATGGTCAATAAAGGAGTTAAGCAAATAATAATAATAGGGGTAAAATGGTAATTTTATATTCCTCTCTTGTTACTGATATTCACGATGGGTATTATGTTAAAATATTTTGTGGACTGTGAAAATAAAAAGGGTTTATTTACACCAACAGAAAAGTAGTAGGCATGAATCGAGAGTTGATTAAACCTCGAACCTATATTGGAGTCGTACGATGTTAGGATTAAATTGTTCAAAAATTTATGGAATAAATTCACTGGATATTTGAATCCTTAGCTTTGTTCATGTGGGTTCATCCGGTCTCAGAAATAGCTCATGAGAACAAGAATAGAGAAACGAAGTAAATTGGATCAAAATGTGTTTCGGTGCCAAGACATATTTCCTACAACTATATGTGATGGGTGATGTCACTTAATTAGTTAAGTATGATTATTTGTATTGAAATTAATTATTGTATAATTATTAAATAAAAATTAATTAATTGATAACGATCAACTAAATCTATCAATTGGATTGATAAATTGCAATACAACTACACTGTAGATATATATTGATTTTCGACAATTTGAATATATGGGGGTGGATTTTTAAAAATTTAAAATATATGAGTATATTTGTAAATATTGAATATTTGATTTTATAAATATCTAATAGCAATTTAATTACCGAGAGAGATAGAGATATAGATCTCATATCAGATACAGAGAAAAAAAGCTCATATCACGCTGGAATTACTGTTCCGGCAACCGGCTATACTGTTCTAGTGCCGTCACCGCCACTGTCCACTATCGCGCCCTGCTTGGTGACTAGGGTTTGTGAAACCCTAGGCGATAACAATTAGGGTTTACGAACCCCTGTGATGTTTCGCGATAACCTTTATTATATTTTTTTTATCTTTTAAAATTTTAAATTACGAATTTTGAATTTTAAATTTTAAATTTTAAACAAATAAAATATAATTAAAAATTAAAAGATAATTATCTATTTTATCTTTATATCTTTTGAATTTTTAATTCAAAGATAATTATCTATTTTATCTTTTTATATTTTGAATTTTGAATTTAAAAGATAATTATCAATATTATCTTTTTATTTTATTAAAAAGAGGGGAAATGAGATAATTGATGAGATTATTTAATTAGGAAATTATTTTTTCTTAATTAAAGGATTTTAATCAAAATTTAATTTTTGAATTTTGAATTTTGAATTTGAAACTTGAATTTTAAATTGGGAATTGAATTTTGTAAAGAGTTACAAAGTGATGGGACAACATGGTGAAGAATGAGAAAATTACAGACGCCATGTGTACTAGTTTATAAATTAATTGGTAGTTTCTTTATTATTCTTTTTGGGTTGTAATTAGAAATGAGTCAATAGAGAGGTTAATTTTAAATGTATGATTTAATTTTAATAGCGCATCATCATATAACATGCCATATAGAACTAGAGATATGTCAATATCAAATTGTCATGTAGGATGTACATCTATTATTTTAGATTGATTTATAATGGTTATAATTTGATTAGGATGTGAAATTACAATGGGTATGATTTTAAATTGGGATTTAAAATAAAATAAAGGATTTATAAATTGCATCACTTTTTTCAAATTAATAAAAGTTCTTTTTGAAAAACAACCCAAAATCTATTTTTTTTTTAAAACTAAGTGGGAGGGGCCTTTACGTTGAAACGTTCCCAAGGTCTCCAACATGAACTTGATCGTACCACGAATAATGGTTTAGAACCACTCATAGCGGACCTCTCTTCAATGGGAGAAACTTTGGAGTCGTGTCACTTTGAGTCACCGAGTTGCTTGATAAGCTAAGATTTTTAAAGGAATTGGTGGGACAGGGCCGTCTCGTAGATGGACTTTTAGTCTATAGCAACTTTTAAGAGTCGATGTATTGGTTAAACACTTAGACTGAAGCACATTGGAATCCCTACTTATGGGCTAGTTAGATGGGTCAAGGTGACCAAAATCATTGGTAATTGGTTAAGCTAGATGTGGAGACATTTAATCGTTAACCAATCGAGAAGAGTCTCGATGCGATAAGAGATAGTTTGGACTTCATTCCTCGATGATACAAGCTATCATTTTTTATCGTATCATCATGGAGGAAATTTTTTTAATAGATTTTTAAATGTTTGAGTAGTTTCATCATGCATCATACTTTCCTAAATGATTGAACATTTATTTACCCCACTTTATTTATTCTTTTTAGTAATCATGTCGTTATCTCCTCCCTCTCAACTATTCTTAAATCGAATAAATTTACTGGTGAAAATTATGTGAATTGGAAATGAAATCTTGATATTGTGCTGACGATAGAAAAGTACAAGTTCATGCTTACTACATCTTGTCCCCTTGAGCATATTATTGAATCGACTCAAGAAAAGAAGGATGCTTATGCTTCTTGGATGCGTTTTGATGAGATCGCCGGATGTTACATCTTGGCATCTATGAGCAATGTGTTCCAACAACAACATCAGAGATTTGAGACCATCACTGATATAATGTTGATCACCACCGAAATGTTCAGAGATCAGGGACGTCAAGCCAGACAGACTGTTATACGTAACTTCATGAACTGTAGGATGGAACCTGGAACCCCTGTCAGAGAACATATGATGTTAATCATAAGTTACCTAAATGAGATGGAGATCATGGGTGCTGGGGTAGATGGTGAGACTTAGGTGGAGATGATTCTAGAGACTTTTCCTAGTACCTTTGAGAACTTAGAGCTTAATTATTCGATGAATAAGTTGAAGTACTCACTTCCTGAGCTTATGAAGGAGCTGCAAGCTCATGAAGGAGCTGCAAGCTCCTCAGACTCTGTTTTTGAAGGGCAAGAGGAAGTCTAGAAAGGCTAATTATACTGAAAGAAAGCCTTCCAGCTTTGGCTTTAAGAAGAAACAGATAAGAGGTCCAAGGAAAGCAAAGAAGCAGAAGCCGAGAGCTGCCAAAGGCAAGAGCATCGTGAAAGTAGACAAGTCGAAAAATAAGTGTCATCACTATGTAGCTGCTGGTCATTGAAAACGCAACTCTCCAGAGTATCTCAAAAGGTTAAGATCTAAAGGTATAATAATAGTTGCTGAGGCCTGTTATGTAGCTGACTTTACTTTATCTTGGATTATAAATTCTGCAGCTACTAACCATATATGTTGCTCCCTGCAGGATTCAGGGAATTAAGAAGGCTTGACGACGGCAAGTACAACTTCCTCTCGGGTAATGGAGCACTAGTATCACTCGTATATGTGGGAACTATTAAATTATGTTTTGAGAAACATTTTATTATTTACTTGATGTTTATTATATCCTAGTTTTTGGGAAGAATCTTATTTCTATTGGTGCATTAATTGAGCAAAGATTTGATCTTAAATTAATTGATAAAAATATTAGTATTTTTAGAAATGAATGTCTAATTACTGTTGCGCGCATATTTAATAAACTGTTTCACGTCAAACCAATAGTTCGAACGATATGTGACACTGAAGTGAATAATGATTCACAAACGGATAATAAAAGGTTGAAGTATAACTCAACCGATCTAACATATTTGTGGCACTTACGCCTTGGGCATATTAGCCTAGACGTGATTAAAAGACTTGTGAATGATGATCCTTTACAAATTTTAAGTGTGGGATCACTACCCACATAATGCCTTGAACCCATACATAGTAATGTATGTGGGTCATGGAATATACAAGCAAAATGAGGTTATGGATACTTCGTAACCTTCACTGATGACTACTCATGTTTTGGTCATGTTTATCCAATGTGTCAAAAGTCTAAAACTTTTGAAAAGTTCAAAGAGTATAAGGCCTTGGTTGAAAATCATTTAGAAAAATAAATCCAAACACTATGATTCGATCGTGGTGGAGAGTACTTGCTAGGAGAGTTCAAAGACTTTCTTATGGAAGAAGGTATTCTTTCTCAGCTTACATCACCTGGTACGCCACAGCAGAAGTTTGTCAGAGAAAAGGAATCGAACTCTGATGGATATGGCTAGATCC
>QANY01003765.1:1035797-1129362 GCA_003255025.1 Datisca glomerata | reverse complement strand
ATATATTTATATACATACACATATACGTATATACCTGTAGATAAATATATATACATATTTGTAAAATATGTACATATATATCTATATATACATACATATATATATATATAAGTTCTACCACCAATTCAGATGATGACGTTGCATACATTTCTGCATCTGAATCCGATTCTTCTACCACTTCTGATCAACCTGATCAACCTTGCTGCAGCTCTAAGAACTGTAATGCCATAACATAATCTAACTATTGGAAGGCAATAGTTGAGATGAACGGTTTAGATCTGAAAGGACCAGGTCTAAATGTTTTAACAGACACTCAACGATCTCTCCTTGCCACAACTGATCAAATCAATGATCCAGAGATGAAACTCAAGTTTCTTGAAACTTGTTACAAAGAATATTCTACTCCTGAGATCAAACCCGTAGAAAATTACAGTATGAAAGAATTGTTAAACCGTATTCAAAAGGAGTATATACCTCATAAACCCGTAACCATTTCTGATCTAAAAATGGAGATTAATATTATTAAATCTGATATCCAGCAGTTAAAAACTGCACATCAAATCTTTTCTCAAGAGTTAACTCTCTTCAAACAATCTATAGCCAAAGGGAAAGCCCCTGTAGTCTTCCCAGATCTGCCTTCACCAGATCAGCCAGGTCAAAGTCAAAGTCAACATTTGACCTCACCAGATCAGCCTTCTCCTAGTCAACGTCAAAGTCAAACTTTGAATGCCCCAGATCAGACTTGTCAGATCTCGCCAGATCAGACAAAAGAAAATAACCCGTATCTCTTCCTTCTTAACGAGGTAACTTTTCAGAAATGGTATACTAAGATTACCTTAGTAATCAAACCTGATTTCCTCATAACTGACGTTGTTGTCTTAATAGATAGTGGTGCAGATATGAACTGTATCCATGAAGGATTAATTCTTTTAAAATATTTTCATACAACCACTCAATCTCTCACAAGCGCCAGTGGGAATTCTATGAGAATTCAATACAAAATACCAGAAGCGCTTATCTGCAAACAGGGAGTTTGCATACCTGCTTCATTTGTGCTCATAAAGAATATGACACAAAACATTATATTAGGCAATCCTTTTCTAAATTCAATTATGCCTATTACCAAAATCGATACCTCAGGTATCCATACAGTTGTAGATACTGTTGACATTTCCTTTGAATTCATTTCCAAACCGTATACAAAGGAAGTTGATATCATCAGACATCTGACTGATAATAAGACCAATCAGATCAATTTATTACAAAAAGAAATACATTTCTTAACTGTTGACCAACGAATTCAACAACCAGCAATACAAAAGAGAATTCAAACTATTCTTCATGAATTCCAATCTGAAACCATTCATGAATTCCAATCTGAAACCTGTAGTGATATCTCAAATGCTTTCTGGGATAGAAAGAAACATATCATCTCTTTACCATATCAGCCTGACTTCAATGAGAAGAATATTCCCACCAAATCCAGACCTAGTCAAATGAAGAAGGAATATTTAGAAATCTGCAAAACTGATATTGAATCTTTGCTAACAAAGAAATTAATTAGACCCAGTAAATCTCCTTGGAGTTGTACTGGTTTCTATGTTAATAAAAATGCAGAGATAGAAAGAGGATCACCTAGATTAGTGATCAACTATAAACCATTAAATGATGCATTACAATGGATTAGATATCCAATCCCGAATAAAAAAGATCTGTTAGATAGACTTTATGATTCTGTGATCTTTTCGAAATTTGATCTGAAATCTGGATTCTGGCAAATCAAAATAGCTGAAGATGACAGGTATAAAACTGCTTTTACTGTACCTTTTGGCCATTTTGAATGGAATGTTTTACCATTTGGTGTTAAAAATGGTCCATCTGAATTCCAGCATATAATGAATGATATTTTCAATGCTTATACTGCTTTCATTATCTGTTACATTGATGATGTCTTAATTTTCTCATCTTCCATAGACCAGCATTTTAAACATCTGAATATTCTGAAGCATGTGATTATTAGAAATGGCTTAGTTTTATCTGCTCCTAAAATGAAATTATTTCAAACAACTGTTAGATTCTTAGGCCATAACATATCTAATGGCACAATTATTCCCATTAACCGTAATATAGAGTTTGCATCCAAGTTTCTAGATGAAATAACAGATAAAACTCAATTACAACGCTTTCTAGGAAGCCTGAACTATATCCGTGACTTCTATCCTCAATTAGCTCAGGATACTGCCTTATTAAATCAGAGACTCCAAAAGAAACCTATACCTTGGACATCAGATCTTACTTTAGCAGTTAAGCACATTAAGGCTAAAATTCAACAATTACATTGTTTAGCTTTACCACACCCGACATGGAATAAAATAGTAGAAACTGATGCCTCTAACCTAAGATATGGAGGTATTCTGAAACAGCTAAATCCTCAAACTCATAAAGAAGAATTATTAAGATTCACCTCTGGTACTTGGAAAGGACCAGCAAAAAATTACCCGACAATTAAACAAGAATGTTTAGCTATTGTGAAATGTGTTTTAAAATTTCAAGATGATCTTTTAAACCAACATTTTCTTATCCGTGTTGATTGCTCTGCTGCAAAACAGATTTTCAAAAAAGATGTTCAAAATCTCGCATCTAAACAAATATTTGCATCATGGCAAAGCATTTTATCTATCTTTGACTTTGATATTGAATATATTAAAGGTGAACAGATTTCTCTTCCTGATTTTCTAACCCGAGAATATTTGCAGGAAAAACTCAATGATGAGTAACTGAGGAAGAGGCCGTAGCTCTCGTGGGCGCGGACGTGACAGATTTAATCTGCAAGATCCGAATGATGGGATTTTCTGGCCCTCAGAATTCAACATAAGACTTTTTCTCATCTCATCTTCCATCATATATAACAATAGTGGGGATCTTTAGATTGCATGAAATATATGCTTACGAAAATGACATGAAACCCAATCATTCAAAAACTCTATATTATCATACAGTAGAAAAATATTCAATATAGTAACATTTCAATATTTTATATATTACACATTTTCAATATATGATATTTTGGTGAGATATCAAAACTACATTTGGATATCTATAATCGTAGATTTACTTTAAGTATGGTACAATAACCATATTCTTCTAAAATAAACTATTGATACTTATTGATCAACCAATTTATTTACTGTTTCATAAAATAAATTAAACTCGTTATTGATATATATATGATGATGATGATTTACTAAAAACAAGCAAAAATGACTTCAAAAACATAAACCTCAAAATCAAATGAACAATATCAATTGAAAATATGACATCGAAGCACATGTATAACATATATTGAACACCTAACAATGAAATATATATTGAACATATAACGAAAAATGATGACTAACAACAGATGAAAAATAACACATAAAACATCCGGGTAAAATGAAAAAAACATGAGATAGAAAAATATGATGAATACTCAAATGAAATCGAAATCAATGAATGATTCATTTTATGCTAATCTAATGAAAAATAGATAAAAAAATAAGATTCTAACAAAACTAACCTTCCATGATTGAATCAAACAATAATGTATGGAGAAGAAACCGTGTAGCTTGTGATGTCTATAGAATATGGATGAAGAACAAAACCGAATTACACTGATTTTCTTCGAAAACGTGAAACTGTAAAGTTTTGAGATTATCTATCGTTAATGGAGAAATAATAAACACGAAGCTATATTGATTTTTCTTCCAAAAAAGCTAAATATCAAAAGTTGCTATGACACTAATGGTAAAAATAATTTTCAAAATAGAAATTATCTAATAAAAGGAAACCGAATCAATAATTTATTATCAATTTAATATAAATTATAAAATATATATTAACGATTGCATTTAACGAAATGCACCAAAGTCAGAATATCTAATTACGTGACATGACCCCCACAAAATCAGACTATTAAATCTGTAATAAAAGATTAAAATCGTCGACAATAAAATTATTATTTATCTATAATTTTAAAAAATCTATTATTTCTTCAATTAACTTTCAAAATTTGTATATTCTGTGTAATCGCTATATCTTTTTACATCCAAAAATATCATATTGCCGTTAACTTGGCCCATCTTCAAACTCAAAGTCAAAGACTGCCTCCAAAACTAATTTCTATTTAATTAATTTATCCCTGATGTTATTTATGTTCAGATCAGTCTGTTCCTTTTGTCTTCTGTTTTTGTTGCAACTCCATTATCAGCTCCATTGTTGACATTATTTCTCTATTAATTACTTTTAATTATGCAAGGCGAGCGGAAATCAATTTTATTCCAATTGGTATTCTTAGTTTGCGTCAGTCGCTGTATGGTTATATGGTCCTATGCAGCGTTACCAGAGGACGATCATCATCCTGAAATTGAAAGTGAAACTGAAATGGTGAGGTTAGAGTTAATACACCGTCATGATGTTCTTAAACTCCTGGACCTGGAGGGGACACTCACAGTTAGGCCTAAAACACAGCTAGAACGCATTAGGGACCTGTATCAAAAGGATATCACTCGTTTCCGTCGCATCTCCATCTCCATCTCTCAGAGGAAGAGACCACTAAACACCACCACCGTATCACAAACCAAAAGAAGAAGAAGAAATGATCTGGAAATCAAGACAGCTGCGAATATTGAAATACCCATTCATTCAGGTGCCGACTACGGAAACGGACAGTATTTTGTGCACGTTAAAGTTGGAACGCCTGCCCAAAAATTCATGTTGGTCGCAGACACGGGAAGTGAGCTAACCTGGATAAATTGCAGATATCGTTGTGGTCATAATAATAATTGTGACCTGAGGCGGAGGCGGAGGCGGAAGGTTTTCCTCGCAGATCGCTCTTCTTCATTCAAAACCGTGCCATGCCTTTCCCGTATGTGCAAAATGGAGCTCATCAACCTTTTTTCTCTCACTCGCTGCCCGACCGCATTCACCCCTTGCGCCTATGACTACAGGTACGCACTCACTTACCCTCCAGGGCTTCCCTCCACCCATCCATCTTTATTATCCTTAACAGTACTATTCGGTGGTTATATGAATCGTCTGCTTCAATCAATTAGTCTTAGAAATTATTTGGGTGACACGCTTTCCAATTTCCGGTTTATTAATTAGTGTCTCATAATCATTCAAAAAGAAATCTTTTTGGAGATCTATAATCCAAGTTTTTAAAGTACTTTTGTAATCAGTATCTGTGGCAGAGTTGACTTGTCTTTCAGTCATCTTTTGGGAAACTGGAAACTAGTTTTTCTTTTCATTTTTTTTTGTTATTTTTAAATCTAATGTCGTAAGGGACGTGCTTTCCTGTTTCAGAAATGAAAAATGGACATGCATTTATGTTTGAATCGTAACTGTCTAACTGATGGTAATATTATATGGTATGTGATTGGGACGAAGTGTCCTTAGTACGGAGGTAAAGCTTTTGTTCTGTAAAAGCAAACATAACCAGAAAAAAGGCTATTGTTAAAAAAAAGCCCAAAAAGAAAACAAAAGAAACCACGTCTTTATGGAGGAGCGTCGGTTAGCTAATCGTGCGAAGATAAATCAATATGATAAATGACCGAAAGAGGGGGGGGGGGGGGGGGGNNGGGGGGGGGGGGGGGGGGGGGGTTGGAGTATCCCACACCAAGAGATCGCAATTCGGCAAGCAGGCCTCTTCGGCTGCTTTATTTAACTACCTCCTCCAAAACAAGATATGATTGTCCGTTAAAGTTGGTAGGTAGGTAAGCTCCACATGACCCACAATTTTGCAGCCAAACACATAGATAGGAACTATATGTATCCCCTGAGGGGAGGGTCTGTTTATAGCCTTTTGTTTAAAACTAATCTGTGATATATAGGTTCAGCCTTTCTTTATGCATGATTAACCGATTGAGAATGCAGTTATATGGATGGGTCAGCGGCAAAAGGCCTATTTGCTAATGAGACCATAACAGTGGGCCTTACAAATGGAAGGAAGGCAAAACTAACCGGCGCTCTTATTGGATGCACTGAAACTGCAAGGGGTGAGAGCTTTACAGGAGCTGATGGTGTATTGGGTTTGGGGTACGGCAAGTACTCTTTTACTCAAAAAGCTGCTGATAACTTTGGTGGTACCTTCTCTTATTGCCTTGTAGATCACTTGAGCCCCAAGAACGTGTCTAATTATCTTATATTTGGACGTGGGACTAGAAAACAATCAGCAGTAAAACCACCACTGAGCAGCAATTTGAGGTATACCAAACTGGAGGTTGGTGGTGTGATTAGTCCATTCTACGGTGTGAATATACTGAGTATTTCAATTGGGGGGGTGATGCTAAAAGTTCCATTTAAAGTATGGGACATGAACCTCGGTGGTGGAACCATACTTGATTCAGGCACAAGCTTGACATTTTTAACCATGCCTGCTTACACTCCTCTCATAACTACCCTCACTATGTCCCTTTCCAAATTCCAAAGATTAACCTTGACACCCTTCGAATATTGCTTCAATTCCACGGGGTTTAAGGAGAACATGCTTCCAAAGTTACGGTTTCATTTTGCAGATGGAGCTGTTTTTGAGCCGCCTGTCAAGAGTTATGTTATCGACACAGCACCTCAAACCAAGTGTCTAGGTTTTATGCCAATCGATTGGCCTGCTACCTCTATCATTGGCAACATCATGCAACAAAATCATGTTTGGGAATTTGACTTGGTTAGACGTACAGTTGGTTTTGCTCCCTCCACCTGTCGTATCTAGTTTTCTTTCTTTTCTTTTTCATAATGAAATATATATATAATTACTTAATTATTTGAGTTACTCGCTCACGTACGTAATTCTGATTTTGAAAAAGAGTGTATTTGGTATTTATGCTAACCGTTGTAATTATTCTCAGTTCCCACAGTTCAATCTATATATATGCTTTATTCCAAATTAAGTAAAAAATGAGTGTAAAAATATGCTTAGTTCACACACTTGAAAAATCAAAAGTCGCTTGAGCCATGGCCACTCGCTGCAATTCAATATCAACTTGGGCATTAATTGTTCAACATGCTGACTAGCTAGCTGAAGTACGGCTCTATAATTACTTTTCAACTTCGTCAAATATATATAAATATGTCAATAAGAAAATTTGAAAATCTTAGAGCGAGTAACTCAAATAATCTCTCATTCATATGATATATTGTATGTACTTTATTTTTGTGTATAATCATTTCATCTATTTAGAGACGGATATATATATCAAGTTCTTTGTTTTCTCTCGGTCCACACATACACCAGCGCGTAAGCGACTTGTGCTAAAATAACAGAGTGTTTGATAGCTAGCCTAAAGCAAGGGGACCTATTTATATATATATTATTCATATTTCAAATGATGATGCCTTGAATATGAACAAGGACCATATATTCCCCGTGAATCAATTATGACAGTTGTCATATTGTTTGACAAGACAAACAAATAACAGATAGAAAAACATAAACGTGGAATTAGATTTTAGGATAAATTATATCTGTACTCCATTAACTTTCTTAAATGTATCAAAATGATCTATTAACTTTTAAAATAATTATATTCATCCAATAATTTTTAAATTTTTTTCAATTTAATTATTTCATTAAACTCCGTCAATATTTCTATTCATATCACTGACATGGCACATGTAATTTATTATTATTAATTTTTTTTAAATTTTTTTAATCTAATAACTCAACTGTCTCAAATTCCCCTTAGTCATTTACCCAAAAATGGAACCCTAACAGTGCTACGCCTCCATCGCTCATTCACCTCAGTCATTGTGCCTGTTGCTACGCCGGCAATCATTCTTGCCGCCAGTACGGTCGTCGTGTTCATTGCAACGTCTTCCTCAATCGTCATGTCCGTCGGACCAATGTATGGTCGTCGTGTTTTGTTTTCCTTGTTTCTTTTTGCTTCGTCTTTGCTTTGTTTTCTCTGTGTTGATGCACTTGATTGGAGATGTTGGTATCAGGCATATTCCTGAAGACAGGAGGTTAGGGTACGTCATGAATGTAATGTAGGTATGGGCAAATTATCAATTACATTTTACCATGGTGGAAAGCTCACATACCAGCCACGGGTAAGATATTTAGGGGGTGCTATTCGCATATATCCTAATATTGATGCTGATAGGATTTCAATATCTGAAATTAATTGCATGCTAGAAGAGTTAGGAGCGACTGAGGTGAATCGGTTATATTCTTTGAAGGATGGGCATATGTTGCATAATGATCAAGACGTCATAGACATGGTAGCAAATATACCATCTAGCCGAGTAATACACATTTATGTAGAACATAATTAATTTGAAACCATACATAGTCAGAATGGAAAAGATAATGATGTATTCAAAGGAGGAAACACAGAAAGTAGTTACAACTCATTGGAGGATAGCGACTTTGATATAAATGATGAAGAATGGGTTTTAGGAGATGATTTCCATTTTGATATGTATAAGCATGATGATAGTAAAGTGTCTATTACTAATGTTAATGTTGAAGATGAGGGTGAGGATGAAGATGAGGTTGAATCTACATACGCTCCATCAGATGAGTTAAACTCACTTACAACTCAGATGAGGAGATTGGTGATTACCTAATGTTTAGACCTAAGATAGACATGGACAATGTGAGGTTCAAAATTGGGATGGTGTTTTTTAACGTAAAAGCACTTAAAGATGCAATTCGAGAATATGCAATTCAAGGTGGTTTTAATATAAAACTTGATAGAAACGATAAGACGAGAGTGACAATTGTATGTAAGAAAGAATGTGAATGGCCATTGCGTGCCTATATAGTGCAACAAGAAAGTAACATGCAGATTAGAACTTACATTGATCAGCGCACATGTAGTAGGGAGTTTCATAATCGGAATATGAACTCAACATGGTTGTCTAGGAAATTTCTAAGAAAGTTCAAATATCATCCCAATTGGAAGCTAGAAGGAATCATTGTTAGTGTAAGGCAAGATTTTAATGTGTACATCTCAAGAATCCAAGCACTTAAGTCTAGAAGTAAGGCAATGAAAACAATACAGAGATTAGCCATGAAGCAATATGATAGAGTTCATGACTATTGTGGGGAGATTTTGAGGACAAATATGGGAAGTTTTATAAGAATTAGTGTTGATAGACCAGACCCAAATATGCAACATACATTCAAGAGATTGTATGTTTGTTTATCAAGTTGTAATGAAGGGTTTTTAGTAGGTTATAGACCAATTATAGCCCTTGATACATGCCATTTAAAGGGATCGTGTCAGGGTCACTTAATGGCTACAACTGGAGTAGATGGTAATGATTGTATCTGCCCTATTACATGGGTGATCATAGAGGCTGAAATAAAACACAGTTGGACATGGTTTCTTGAAATCCTACAATTAGATTTGGGCTCCTATAGGGAAAATGGGTGGACTTTCACCTCAGACCAGTAGAATGATTTGGAGGTCACGTTTGATAATGTGCTACCTGGGGCTGATCATAGATCTTGTGTCCGCCATTTATATGAAAATTTCAAAAAGAAATTTAAAGGAGTAGCCTAAAGGATTGTTTGTGGAATACAGTTAGAGCAAGTACATCATTTGAATTTAAGTTTCATATGACAAAATTACAATAACTTAATGAAGCTACATACAATTGGTTCAACGAATATGACTCGAAATTCTGGTCCAAGCATGCATTTAGGACATGACCCAAGTGTGACATGTTGTTGAATAACATTTCAGAATCACTCAATACTTTCATATTGCATTCAAAGGATAAGCCTATACTCACAATGCTTGAAATAAGAAAATTAATACTGAAAAGAATCACAAAGAAGCATGAACAAATGTTAAACCACACTGGGTTACTTGCACTAAAGATAAAAACTGGATAAAGGAAAAGAGTTTTCGAGAATTTGTCTACCTATATGGGCATGTGACATGATGTTTGAAGTAGAATGTGGAAGTGCGCAGTTTGTAGTTGAACTGAAAAAACACACATGCAACTGTTTCATGTGGGATCTTAGTGGCATTCCTTGTATTCATGTGATCTAGAGCATATATTTTTTTTAAAGCGGAAGCCGAAGAGTATGTTGACAAATACTATCATAAAAAGACTTTGTTGATGACATATAACCATTTTTTAGGCCACTCAATGGTCCTGATTTATGGCAAATGATTAACTTTGAAGCTCCATTACCTCCCATCATAAGACAATCTCCTGGAAGACCTAAGAAATAAAGAAGAAGAGATCCTAAAAAATCAAGTAACTCTCAAAGAATAAGCAGAACACACAAGTCTATTACATGTGGGGAGAGATGCCATGTATGAGGTCATAATTCTAGGACATGTAAGGGAGCTATTGGGGACAACAATAAAGTAGTTGTTAAAATGCATACAGTTCAAATAAATATATTGAAAAAAAATTTAAAGTAGACAAGGAAAAATTGACATAGTTTAATATAATGACTAAAATAAGAACTTAATAGATGAATGTAGTCATGCTAAAAATTAATGGACCAATTTAGTACATTTACAGAAAGTTAAAAAGAAAAAAAATTAAGTTAAAATAGTTTTAAAAAATAATAATTAAAATTTTATATATAATCCATGTGACATCTACGTGACATCCATATCAGTGATGTGGAGGGAATAATTGACGGAGTTTAACGGAATGATTAAATTGAAAACAATTTGAAAGTTAATAGATGAATATAATTATTTTAAAAATTAATCAGCTATTTTGATATATTTAAAAAAGTTAATAGACTAAAAATGTAATTTACCCTAAATTTTAAATAATTTACTACAAAGTTCTGATCCTCTCCAAAGTCCAATCTACGTGATGAACACTATTCTAACGTGCAACCGGAATGTAAGGAAGAAATTAGAGCAAAAACTGCACGCTGGCAAGGAAACTTATAATGTTAATATAATCTCTTCCCATTATATTAATTTTAATTCTCATTCTTTGATCTACCACTTTTTATATTCTGGAAAATTCTCGACTTCTCAATCTAAACAACTTCTCCTTCCCCTTCTGAAATCGATTATTGAATGGTTAAATTGACCGGTCCAAAATCCTCTCACAACTATCTTCAGCTACAAACAACAACAAAAAAATCCACTTTTACAATTAATATTTATATTATTTATCACTGTCAATTCTCTTGACATTTCTCTCCCAGCTCTTTCAACTAATCATTAACAAAATCTAAAAAATTGTAAACTATATCACATTACTTTAATCATTATCAAAAGAGCTTAAGAGGGGGAAAATAAAACAATACATAAAACACAACTATTTCTAAACAGGCTACTGTTTACGTTTCACTCTACATGACATTATAAATCACAAACGCAAAAAAAATAAGTGTCATGTTCACATAAATATACAGTTTTACGTTAGAACCTTCTACTCTTTTCACTTTCTGAGAAGCATGAAAGCGAAGATCAATATTATAATTTATTGATCATAAGGCATAATATATCCAACTTTTAAATTTTTTTGGACACAAATTACACGTACTGAGTTGGCTAACATTGATCATATGCAACCAAACCAGTAAAGATTGATAAGCTGGTGACAGTGATGCCACGGACGAAAACAAAAATGAGTTGATGATGGCCGAGGGAACATGTGGATTACATAAATTAAGGCGCTTTCCCCGCTATTCGCACCTACTCTCCTTCCAACTATTCCCAACTTTTTCTCCCGATTCTTATTCAATTATTTGCCACACTTTTTAAAAGAGATAAACTTCGTAGTAAAGTTGATGTACATCCCCGGGCATTGGATCCAGCATAATATCAGACAAAAAATAATTACAACAAATATATAATTTTTAAACTTAATTTTAAAAAGTAGTAATTTTTTAATTTTAGAAAAATAAATAATATTTTGAATCACGTCATCCATAAGTTATTAATTGAAAAATAAAAAGACAATATTACTCGTTTTTATAGATTTTTGAATCAAATTCTTTTTTATTTTTTTGATTAATTTTATCATCAATTTATTTAAGGATTTTAATTGTTTCCTAAATTTTAGCTAAGGTTGTTTAAAAGAATATCTTATCTCTTAATTTTAGGTAGTCAAAATATTCCGTTAATGATAAATATATTTTATTAATGTCTAGCATTAATGGATTCCTTATTTAAGCAATGAGATGAGTAAATTAATTAGGCATTGATTATATCACTCAAAAAAATTTCGGGTAGATATAAAATATATCATCGATCGCTTAAATATATAGAGTCAGTTAAATAGTCAATCAATGATAAATCATATATTGATCCAAAAATTTTTCAAACACCCTTATAATAGATTAATGCAATTGGATGTTTAGACATCTTACGGGGCACGTGGTTTTACCCATGTCAAAAGTTATGCCTTACAAAAATTGACATGCACGTGCCGCGATTCGTCTGTCACAACAATTCTAAAGCTGCATAGCCCATATTTTTTGGACTCAAAATTGGGCTACGATGGGTAAACCCCATTTCACCTATGTGAATTTAAATAAGCTTCGATTTGATATCATACGGGGCACATGGTTATACCCATGTCAAAAGTTAATCCGTACAAAAGTTGACATGCGCGTGCATGATCCGTTTGTCACACCAATTCCAAAGCAACACAGTCCATCTTTTCTCGACTCAAAACTAAGACATGACAGGTAAACCCTCTTACACCTGTAGGTCTCTGAATAAGCTTCGATTTGATATCTTACAAGGCACGTGGTTCCAACCATGTCAAACGTAATGCTTTACAGTATTTTACATGCACGTGCCACGATCCTTCTGTCACAACAATTCAAATGCTTGACAATTTGTGTTTTTTTCACTCAAATTTTTACTGTTACAATTGAACCTTTTTCATATGTAGGTCTCTAAATAATCTTCGATTTGATATCTTACGGGGCACGTGGTTCCACCCATGTCAAAAGTTATGCCTTATGAAAGTTGAAATGCGCGTGCCACGATCAATCTATCACAGCAATTCTAAAGCTGCAGAGTCCATATTTTTACTTGAAACTGGGCTGTGATTGGTAAATCCTTTCGCACCTGTGGGTCCCTGAATAAACTTCGATTTGATATCTGACATGGCATGTGGTTCCACACATGTCGAAGGTTATGCCTTATGAAAGTTAACATACTCGTGCCACGATCCGTCTATCACAACAATTCTTAAGCTGCACTGTCCATTTTTTTTACTTGAAACTAGGCTGCAATGGGTAAAACATGCTCACCTGTTGGTCTCTGAATAAGCTTCGATTTGATATCTTATGAGACACGTGATTCCACCCATGTCAAAAATTATTTCTTACAGAAGTTGACATGCACGTGCCACGATCTGTCAGTCATAGTAATTCTAAAGCTGCACCGGCCATGATTGTTGTACTTTAACCCTTTTTCACCTCTACGTCTCTAAATACTCTTTGATTTTATATCTTATGGGGCACGTGGTTCCACCCATGTCAAAAGTTATGCCTTACGAAGATTGACATGCGCGTGCCACGATCCGTCTGTGATACCATTTCTAAAGCTGCACAGTCCATCTTTTCTGGACTCAAAACTGGGCCATGATGGGTAACCCACTCACACCGGTAGGGCTCCGAATAAACTTCGATTTGATATCTTACGAGGCACGTGGTTCCACCCATATCAAAGGTTATGCCTTAAGGAAGTTGACATGCACATGCCACGATCCGTCTGTCACAGTAATTCTAAAGCTGCACAGTCCATTGTTTTTACACAAAACTAGGCTGCGATGCTTAAACCCTGTCTTATCCATAGGTCTCTGATATCTTACATGGCACGTGGTTCTACCCATGTAAAAAGTTATGCCTGACGAAAGTTGACATGCGCGTGACACGATCCGTCTGTCGCAGCAATTCTAAAGCAGCACATTCAATATATTTTGGACTCAGAACTAGGCTACGACAGGTAAACTTACTCACACTAGTAGGTCTCTAAATAAGCTTCGATTTGATATCTTATAAGGCACGTGGTTCAAACCATGTCAAAAGTAAACCTTTACGGAAGTTGACGTGCACGTGCCACGACCGTCTGTCACAGTAATTCTAAAGCTGCACAGTTTGTGTTTTCTGGACTCGACATTGGACTACAATTATTAAACCCTTCACAAATGTAAGTCTCTAAATAATCTTTGATTTTATATCTTACGAGGCACGTGGTTCCACCCATTCCAAAAGTTATGCCTTACAAAAGTTGACATGCACGTGCCACGATAAGGCTGTCACAGTAATTCTATGTTTTTTGGACTTGAAACTAGGCTATGACAGGTAAAGCCACTCACACTTATAGATCTCTTAATTGGCTTCGATTTGATATCTTATAAGGCACGTGGTTCCAACCATGTCAAAAGTAATGCTTAGCGGAGATTGAGATGCATGTCCAACGATCGGTCTGTCACTGCAATTCTAAAGCTGCACAGTTTGTATTTTTTTGACTCAAAATTTGGCTGGGATTATTGAACCCTTCACATGTAGGTCTCTGAATAAACTTCAATTTAATATCTTACAAGGCACGTGGTTCCACCCATGTCAAAAGTTATCCCTTACGAAAGTCGACATGCGCATGCCACGATCTGTCTGTCACAACAATTCTAAAGCTACACAGTCCATGTTTTTTGGACTCGAAACTAGACTGCGATGGGTAAACCCTATCGCACTTGGAGGTCTCTAAATAAGCTTTGATTGATATCTTACATGGCACATAGTTCAACCCATGTCTAAAGTTTTTCTTTACGAAAGTTGACATGAGCGTGCCACGATCCGTCTGTAACAGCAATTCTAAAGCTGCACAATCCTTGTTTTTTGCACTGAAGATAGGGATGCGAAGGCTAAACCCACTCATGCTTGTAGGTCTCTGAATAACCTTCGATTTGATATCTTACAAGGCACGTGGTTCCAACCATGTCAAAAGTTATGCCTTTACGAAAGTTGACATGCTCATGCCACGATCCATGTATCAAAACAATTCTAAAGCTGCACAGTCCTTGTTATTTGGACTCAAAACTGGGCTGCGAAGGGTAAACCAACTCACACCTGTAGGTCTCTGAAGAATCTTCGATTTGATATCTTACAAGGCATGTGGTTCCAACCATGTCAAAAGTAATGCTTTATGGTAGTTGACATGCACGTGCCACGATGTGTCTATCACATCAATTATAAAGCTACACAGTTTGTGTTTTTTGGACTCAAAATTAGGCTGCAACGGTTGAACCCTTCGTACATGTAGGTCTTTGAATAAGCTTTGATTTTATATGTTACAGGGCACGTGGTTCCACACATGTCAAAAGTTATGCCTTACGAAAGTTGACATGCGCGTGCCACGATTCCGTCTGTGACAACAATTCTCATGCTGCATAGTCCATTTTTTTGGACTCAAAACTAGGCTACGATGGGTAAACCACATCTCATTTGTGGGTCCTAGAATAAGCTTCGACATGATATCTTACGGGGCATGTGGTTCCACCCATGTCAAAAGTTATTCCTTACAGAAGTTGACATGCGCGTGCCACGATCCGTCTATCATAGCAATTATGAAGTTGCACAGTCCATTTTTTTCCTCAAAATTGGGATGCAATGGGTAAACCCTGTCACATATGTTGGTCTCTGAATAAGTTTCGATTTGATATCTTACGAGGCACGTGGTTCCACCCATGTCAAAAGTTATGCCTTACAAAAGTTGACTTACGCGTGCCATGATTCGTCTGTAACAGCAATTCTAAACCGGCAATGTCTGTATTTTTGGGAGCCAAAACTAGGCGCGTGACAAGTAAACCCTATCTTACCCATAAGTGTGTGAATAAAATTTTATTTGATAGCTTACAGGGCACATGGTTCCACCCATGTCAGAAGTTATGCCTTACGGAAGTTGACATGCGCGTGCCACGATCCGTCTGTCACACCAATTCTGAACCTGCACAGCCCATCTTTTCAGGACTCAAAACTGGGCCACGATAGGTAAACCCACTTACACCTTTAGGTCTCTGAATAAGCTTCTATTTGATATCTTACAAGGTACGTGGTTCCACCCATGTCAAATGTTATGCCTTACGAAAGTTGACTTGCGCGTGCCAAGATTTGTCTGTCACAGCAATTCTAAAGCTGCACAGTCCATCTTTTCTGGACTCAAAACTGCACTGAGACAGGTAAACCCACTCACATTTGTAGGTCTCTGAATAAAATTTGATTTTATATCATATGGGGCATGTGGTTCCACCCATGTCAAAAATTATGCCTGACGAAAGTTTACATGCGCGTGCCACGATCCGTCTGTCACAACAATTCTAAAGCTTCACAGTCCATATTTTTTGGACTCGAAACAGGGCTGTGATGGCTAAACCCACCCACACTTTTAGGTCTCTAAATAATATTTGATTTGATATCTTACAATGCATGTGGTTCCAACCATGTCAAAAGTAATGCTTTACAGGAGTTAACGTGCACGTTCCACAATTCGTCTGTCACAACAATTCTAAAACTGCACAGTTTGTGTTTTTTGGACTCGACATTAGGATACAACGATTAAACTGTTTGCACATGTAGGTCTATGAATAAGCTTCAATTTTATATCTTACAGGGCACGTGGTTCCACCCACATCAATTGTTATGCCTTACGAAAGTTGACATGCGCGTGCGACAATCCGTCTGTCACTGCAATTCAAAAGCAGCAGAGTTTGTATTTTTTGGACTTGAAATTGGGCTGTGACGATTGAACCCTTCACACATGTAGGTCTTTGAATAAGCTTCGATTTTATATCTACTACGGGGAACGTGGTTAAACTAATGTCAAAAGTTATTCCTTACGAAAGTTTACATGCGCGTGCCAAGATCTGTCTGTCACACCAATTCTAAAGTTGCACGGTCCGTCTTTTCTGGACTCAAAACTGGGCCACGAAACCCACTCACACATGTAGTTCTATGAATAAGCTTCAATTTTCTATTTTACAAGGCACGTGGTTCCACCCATGTCAATGGTTATGCCTTACGGAAGTTGGCATGCACATGCCACGATCCGCTGTCACAGTAATTCTAAAGCTGCACTGTCCATTATTTTTACACTAAACTGGGCCGCGATGGGTAAACCCTGTCTCATCCGTAGGTGTCTAAATAATCTTTGATTTGATATCTTATGGGGCACGTGGTTCTACCCATCTAAAAAGTTATGCCTGACAAAAGTTAACATTCGCGTGCCACGATTCATCTGTCATAGCAATTCTAAAGCTGCACATTCCATATTTTTTGGACTCGAAACTAGACTGAGATGACTAAACCCACTCACACCAGTAGGTCCCCGAATAATCTTCGATTTGATATCTTACAAGGCACGTGGTTTCAACCATGTCAAAAGTAATTCTTTACAGAAATTGACATGCACGTGCCACGATCGTCTGTCACAGTAATTCTAAAGCTACATAGTTTGTGTTCTTTGGACTTGACATTGGGCTTCGATGATTAAACCATTCTCACATGTAGGTCTCTTAATAAACTTAGACTTTATATCTTACGGGACACGTGATTCCACCCATGTCAAAAGTTATGCCTTATGAAAGTTGACATGCGTGTCCCACGATACGCCTATCACAGCAATTCTAAAGCTAAAGAGTCCATTTTTTTTCCTCAAAACTGGGCTGCGAAAAGTAAACCTTGTCTCACCTATAGGTATCTGAATAAACATCGATTTGATATCTTACAAGGAACATGGTTCCACCCATGTCAGAAGTTATGCCTTATGAAAGTTGACATGCGCGTGTCGTGATCCATCTGTCACAACAACTCTAAAGCAACGTCCATGAATTTATACTCAAAATTAGGCCGCAATGTGTAAACCCTTTTTCACATCTAGGTCTCTTAATAAGCTTTGGTTTGATATCTTAGAGGGCACCTGGTTCCACCCATGTCAAAAGTTATGCCTTACGGAAGTTGACATGCGCGTGCCACGATCCGTCTATCTCACAAATTCTAAAACTGCACAATCCATCTTTTCTGGACTTAAAACCTGGACGCGATGGGTGAACCCACTTACTCATGTAGGTCTCTGAATAAGCTTCAATTTGATATCTTACAAGACGCGTGGTTCCACCTATGTCAAAGGTTATGAATTACGGAAGTTGACAAGCACGTGCTACGATCCGTCTGACACAGTATTCTAAAGCTGCACAATCAATTTTTTTACACAAAATTGGGACGCGATGGGTAAACTCTTTCTCAACTATAGGTCTCTGAATAAAATTTGATTCGATATCTTACGGGGCACGTGGTTCCACCCATGTAAAAAATTATGCCTTATGAAAGTTGACATGCGCGTACCACGTAAGATATCAAATCGCGGCCCAGTTTCGAGTCCAGAAAAGATGGACTGTGCAGCTTTAGAATTGGTGCGATAGACGGATCGTGGCACACACATGTCAACATTTTTAAGGCATGACTTTTGAAATGGGTGGAACCACGTGCCCCGTAAGATATCAAATCGAAGTTTATTCAAAGAACTACAAGTGAGACATGGTTTACCCATCGCATCCTAGTTTTGCGTAAAACAAATGGACTGTGCAGCTTTAGCATTGCTGTGATAGACGGATTGTGGCACGTGCATGTCAACTTTTGTAAGGCATAACCTTTGACATGGGTGGAACACGTGCCTTGTAAGATATCAAATCGAAGCTTATTCATAGACCTACAGGTGTGACTAGGTTTACCAGTCGTGGCCAAGTTTTGAGGCTAAAAAAGATGGACTGTGCAGGTTTACCCGCCGTGGTCCAGTTTTTAGTCCAGAAAAGATGGACTATGCAGCTTTAGAATTACTGTGACAAACGGATTGTGGCACGCACATGTCAATTTTCGTAATGCATAACTTTTGACATGGGTGGAACCACGTGCCCCGCAAGATATATAATCAAAGCTTGTTCAGAGACCTACATTTGTCAATCGTTCAATCATCACAACCCAATTTTGAGTCCAAAAAACACAAATTGTGTAGCTTTAGGATTGTTGTGACAGACGGATTGTGCCAGGAGCATGTCAACTTCCATAAAGCATTACTTTTGACATGGTTGGAACCACGTGCATTGTAAGATATCAAATCAAAGCTTATTCAAATACCTACAGGTGTGAGTGGGTTTACCCATCACAACCTAATTTCGAGTCCAAAAAATATGCACTGTGTAGCTCTAGAATTGCTGGCAGGCGCGTGTCAACTTTCGTCAGGCATAACTTTTGACATAGGTGGAACCACGTGCCCCGTTAGATATCAAAACGAAGTTTATTCAAAGACCTATAGATGAGATAGGGTTTACCCATCACATCCTAGTTTTTTATCAAACAAATGGACTATGCAGCATTAGCATTGCTGTGATAGACGGATCGTGGCACGTGCATGTCAACTTTTGTAAAGCATAACCTTTGACATGGGTGGAACCAGTGCCTTGTAAGATATCAAATCGAAGCTTATTCAGAGACCTACAGGTGTGACTGGGTTTATCCATCACGACCAAGTTTCAAGTCTAGAAAATATGGACTGTGTAGCTTTAGAATTGGTGTGAAAGACGGATCGTGGCACGCGCACGTCAACCTCCATATGGAATAACTTTTGACATGGGTGCAGCAACGTACCCCGTAAGATATCAAATCAAAGCTTATTCAGAGACCCACATGTATGATTGGGTTTAACCATTGCGGGCCAGTTTAGGTCTAGAAAATATGGAGTGTTCAGCTGTGGAATTAGTATGACAGACGGATCGTGGCTCGCGCATGTCAACTTTCGTAAGGCATAACTTTTGACTTGGGTGGAACCACGTGCCCTATAAGATATCAAATGGAAGCTTATTCAGAGACCTACAAGTGCGACAAGGTTAACCTATCATAGAATAGTTTCGAGTCTATAAAACATGGACTGTGCAGCTTTAGAATTGTTATGATAAACGGATCGTGGCACGCGCATGTCAACTTTCATAAGAGAACTTTTTACATGGGTGGAACCATGTACCCTGAAAGACATCAAATCGAAGCTTATTCAGAGACCTACAAGTGAGATAGGGTTTACCCATCGCGACCCTATTTTTTGTAAAATAAATTGACTGTGTAGCTTTAGAATTGCTATGCCAGACGGATCGTGGCACGTGTATGTCAACTTCTGTAAGGCATAACCTTTGACATGGGTGGAACCACGTGCCGTGAAAGTTATCAAATCGAAACTTAATCAGAGACCTACAGGTGTGAGTGGGTTTACCCGTTGCATTCCATTTTTATGTCCTGAAAAGATGCACTGTGCAGCTTAAGAATTTGTGTGACAGACGGATCGTGGCACACTCACATCAACATCCGTAAGGAATAGCTTTTGACATGGGTGGAACCACGTGCCCCGTAAGATATTAATAGAAGCTTATTGAGAGACCTACAGGTGCGACAGGGTTTACCCTTTGCAGCCTAGTTTCGAGTCCAAAAAAAATGGACTGTGCAGCTTTAGAATTACCGTGACAGACGGATCGTGGCACGCACATGTCAACTTTCGTATGGCATAACTTTTGACATTGGTGGAACCACGTGCTCCGTAAGATATCAAATCAAAGTTTATTTAGAGACCTACAAGTGAGAAAGGGTTTACCCATCGTTGCTAAATTTTGTGTAAAATAAATGGACTGTATAACTTTAGAATTGTTGTGACAGAGTTATCGTGGCACGTGCATGGAGACTTCCGTAAGGCATAACCTTTGAGATGGGTTGAACCATGTTCCTTGTAAGATATCAACTCAAAGCTTATTCAGAGACCAACATTTGTGAGTGGGTTTACCCATCGTGGGCCAGTTTTGAGTCCAGAAAAGATGGATTGTGCAGCTTTAGAATTGGTGTGACAGACGGATCGTGGTACGCGCATGTCAACTTTTGTAAGTAATAACTTTTGACATGGGTGGAACCACATACCCCGTAAGATATCAAATCAAAGCTTATTCAGAGATCCATAGGTATGACTTGGTTTACCCATTGTGGGCTAGTTTTGCGTCCAAAAAAGATGTACTGTTCAGCTTTGGAATTAGTGTGACAAGCGGATCGTGGCCTGCACATGTCAACTTTCGTAAGGCATAACTTGACATGGGTGGAACCACGTGCCCTGTAAGATATAAAATCGAAGCTTATTCAGAGATCTACATGTGCGAAGGGTTCAATCATCGCAGCCTAATTTTGACTCTAAAACACACAAACTGTCAAGCTTTAGAATTGTTGTGACTGACGGATCGTGGCACTTGACATGGTTGGAACCGTGTGCCTTGTAAGATATCAAATCGAAGCTTATTCAGATACCTACAAGTATTAGTGGGTTTACCGTCGTGGCCTAGTTTTGAGCCTAGAAAAGATGGACTGTACAGCTTTAGAATTAGTGTAACAGACGTATCGTGGTACGCGCATGTCAACTTTCGTAAGGAATAACTTTTGACATTGGTGGAACCTCGTGTCCTGTAAGTTATCAAATCGAAGCTTATTCAGAGACCCACAGGTGCAATAGGGTTTAGCCATCGTAGCCTAGTTCGTGTCCAAAAAACATGGACTATGCATCTATAGAATTGCTGTGACAGACGGATCATGGCACACGCATGTCAACTTTTATATGTTATAACTTTTGACATGGGTGAAACAACGTGCCTCGTAAGATATCAAATTGAAGTTTATTCAAAGTTCTACAGGTGAGATAGGGTTTACCCATCCTGACCCAGTTTTGTGTAAAATAAATGGACTGTGCAGCTTTCAAATTGGTGTGACAGACAGATCATGACACGCACATGTCAACTTCCGTAAGGTATAACTATTGACATGGGTGGAATCACGTGCCCCGTAAGATATCAAATAATAACTTATTCAGTGACCTAGAGGTGAAAAAGAAATCGTGGCCCAGTTTTGAGCAATGGATGATGCTGCTTTAGAATTACTGTGGCAGATGGATCATGGCACGCGCATGTCAACTTCTATAAGGCATAACTTCTGACATCGGTGGAACTATGTTCCCTGTAAGATATCAAATCGATATTTATTCAGAGACCAATGGGTGAGACAGGGTTTACTTGTTATGGTCCAGTTTTGAGTCTAAAAAACACAAACTTTGCAGCCTTAGAATTGCTGTGAGAGACAGATCGTGGGACGCGTATGTCAACTTCCGTAAGGAATAACTTTTGACATGGGTGGAACCACATGTCCTATATGATATCAAATCGAAGCTTATTCAAATACCTACAGGTGTGACAGAATTTACCCATCGAGGCCAAGTTTAGAAAATGGACTGTGCAGCTTTAGAATTGCTGTGATAGACAGATCGTGGCACGCGCATGTCAACTTTCATACGGCATAACTTTTGACATGGGTGGAACAACGTGCCTCGTAATATGTAAAATCAAAGTTTATTAAGAGACCTACATATGCGAAGGGTTCAATCACCGTAGACCAATTTCAAGGCCAAAAAACACAAACTGTGCAGCTTTAGAATTGCCGTGACAGACGGATTGTGGCAAGTGCATGTCAACTTCTGTAAAGCATTACTTTTGACATGGGTGGAACCACACGCCTTGTAAGATATCAAATCTAAGATTATTTATAGACCTATAGGTTCGACAGGGTTTACCAAATCGTAATCCTATTGCGAGTCCAAAAATCATGGACTGTGCAGCTTTAGAAATGCTGTAACAGACGGATCGTGGCACGCGCAAGTCAACATCCATAAAGCATAACTTTTGACGTAGATGGATCCATGTGGTCCATAAGATGTCAAATCGAAGATTATTCTGATACCTACTAGGTGACAGGGTTTACCCATTGCAGCTGAGATCTGAGTCCAAAAAACATGGATTATGTAACTTTTGAATTTCTATAACAGACGGATCACAGCACGCGCATGTCAAGTTCTGGAAGGCATAACTTTTGACATGGGTGGAACCACGTGACCTGTAAGATATCAAATTGGAACTTATTTAGAGAACTACAGGTTTGATGGGGTTTGCCCATTGTAACCTAGTTTTGAGTACAATAAACACGAACTGTGCATCTTTAGAATTATTGTACCAGACGGATCGTGACACGCGCATGTCAACTTCCGTAGAGCATATCTTTGGACATGGTTGAAAATGTGTGACCCGTAAAATATCAAATCGAAGCTTATTTCGATACCTACAGGCATGATAGGGTTTGGGGCACGTGTATGCTAACGTCCATAGGATATAACTTTTGGCTTGGGTGGAACCACGTGGCCTGTAAGATATCAAAATGAAGCTTATTCGGACACCTACATGTACGATAGGGTTCAGCCATTACAGCCCAGTGTTCAGTACAAAAAAATTGACTGTACAACTTTAAAATTACCATAACAAATGGATCGTGGCACGCGCATGTCAACTTCCGTAGGGCATAACTTTTGACATATGTGGAACAATGTTCCCTGTAAGATATCAAAAAGAAGCTTATTCCGATACCTACTAGTGTGACAGGGTTTACCCATCACATCCCAGATTTGAGTCTTAAAAACATGGACTATGTAGCTTTTGAATTTTTGTAACAGACGGATCACGGCATGCGCATGTCAACTTCTGTAAGGCATAACTTTTGACATGGGTGGAACCATGTGACCTGTAAGATATCAAATCAGAGATTATTTTGAGGCCTACATATGTGATAGGGTTTACCCACCACAACCTTATTTGGTCTCTAAAAAAATGGACTGTGCAACTTTAGAATTATTGTAACAGACGGATCGTGGCACGCGCATGTAAACATCTGTAAGGCATAACTTTTGAAATGGGTTGAACCAGCCTGTAAGAAATCAAATAGAAGCTTATTCAAAGACTTACAGGTTCAACAGGGTTTGCCCATCACATCCCTATTTCCAGCCCAAAAAACATGGACTGTGCATCTTTAGAATTTCTGTAACAGACGGATCGTGGCACGCACATGTCAACTTCTGTAGGGCATAACTTTTGGCATGGGTGGAACCATGTGGTCCATAGATATCAAATCAAATCTTATTATGATACATATAGGTGTGATAGGGTTTACCCATCGCAGTCGAGATCTGAGTCCAAAAACCATGGACTGTGCAACTTTTGAATTTCAGTAACAGACGGATCACGGCACGCGCATGTTAACTTCCGTAGAGCATAACTTTTGACATGGGTGGAACCACATGACCTGTAAGATATCAAATCAGAGCTTATTTAGAGGCCTACAGATTCGATAGGGTATACCCATTGCAACCCTATTTAATTTCCAAAAAACATGGGCTGTGCAGCTTTAGAATTGTTGTAACAGATGGATCTTGCGTGCATGTCAAATTCTGTAGGGCATAACTTTTGAAATGGGTGGAACCATGTGGCCTATAAGAAATCAAACCGAAGCTTATTTTGAGATGTACAGCTTCAACAAGGTTTACCCATCATGGCCTTGTTTCGAGTACAAAAAATGTGTACCGTGCAACTTTAGAATTGTTGCAAGAGACGGATCGTGGCACGCGCATGTCAAATTCTGTAGGGCATAACTTTTTACATGGGTGGAATCGTGAGGCCTGTAATATATCAAATCCAAGATTATTCAGATACCTCCAGGTATGATAGGGTTTACCTGTCGTGGCCTAGATTCGAGTCCAAAAAATATGGACTGTGCAGCCTTTGAATTTTTGTAACAGACGGATCGTGGCACGCGCATGTCAACTTCCGTAGGGCATAACTTTTGACATGGGTGGAACCACGTGGCCTGTAAGATATCAATTCGAAGCTTATTCAAAGACCTACTAGCGTGACAGGGTTTACTCATCCCAGCCTAGTTTGGGTCTAGAAATTATAGACTGTGCAACTTTAGAATTGTTGTAACACACGGATCGTGGCACGAGCATGTCAACTTCTGTAGGGCATAAATTTTGATATAGGTGGAACCACATGGCCTGCAAGATATCAAATCAAAGCTCATTCGTAGACCTATAGGTTTGAAAAAGTTTACCCATTACAAACCCTATTTCAAGTCCAAAAAAATGGACCGTGCAGCTTTAGAATTGCTGTAACAGACGAATCTTGTCACACGCATGTAAACTTTCGTAGGGTATAACTTTTGACATGGGTAGAACCACGTGCATTGTAAGATATCAAATCGAAGCTTATTCAAAGACCTATAGGTGTGATTGGGTTTACTAGTTGGGGGCCCAGTTTTGTGTCCAGAAAAGACGAACAACTTTGGAATTGGTGTGATAAACAGATCGTGGCACGCGCATGTCAACTTCCGTAGGGCATAACTTTTGACATGGGTCGAACCACGTGCCTTGTAAGATATCAAATCAAAGATTATTTAGAGACCTACAGGTGTGAGTGGGTTTACCCATTGCGACCGAATTTTGAGTCCAAAAAACACAAACTGTGCAGATTTAGAATTATTATGACTTATGGATCAAGGCACGCGCATGTCAACTTCCGTAAGGCATAAATTTTGACATGGGTGGAACCACGTGCCCTGTAAGATATCAAATCAAAGTTTATTCAAAGAACCAAAGGTGCGACATAGTTTACCCGTCTCAGTCCAGTTTCCAGTCCATAAAACATGGACTGTGGAGCTTTAGATTTACTGTAACAGACAGATCGTGACACACACATATCAACTTCCCTAAGGCATCACATTTGACATGGGTGGAAACATGTGTCGTGTAAGACATCAAATCAAAGTTTATTCAGACACCTATATGTGTGATAGGGGTTAATCATCACAGCCCAGTTTTGTGTCCCAAAAAGATAGACTGTGCAACTTTAGAATTGCTGTGACAGACTGTTCGTCGCACGTGCATGTCAACTTCGATAAGGCATAACTTTTACATGGGTGGAATCACGTGCCCCGTAAGATATCAAATCGAAACTTATTCAGAGACTCACAGGTGCGACAGGGTTTACCCGTCGAAGCCAAGTTTTGAGTCCAAAAAACATAGACGGTGAAGCTTTAGAATTGCTATGACAGACGGATCGGGCACGCGCATTTCAACTTTTCTAAGACATAACTTTTGACATGGGTGGAACCACGTGCCCCGTAAAATATCAAATTGAAACTTATTTTAGAGATCCATAGGTGTGACCGGGTTTACCCGTCACATCAAAGTTTTAAGTAAAAAAAATAGACTATGCAGCTTTAGAATTGCTGTGCTAGACGGAACGTGGCACGCGCATGTCAGCTTCCGTAAGGAATAACTTTTGACATGGGTGGATCCACGTGCCTCGTAAGATATCCAATTGAAGCTTATTCAGATCCCTACAGGTGCGATGATTTTTACCTGTCGCGGCCTAGTTTTGAGTTAAAAAATGGACTGTACATCTTTAAAACATGTACGACAGTATTTAATCACCGTTGCCAAGTTTTGAGTCCAAAAAACACGGACTGTGCTGCTTTAGAATTGTTGTGAAAGACGGATCGTGGCACGCGTATGTCAACTTTTGTAACGCATGACTTTTGAGATGGGTGGAACCAAAGCTTATTTACTGACCCAAAGGTGCGATGGGGTTTACCCATCTTGGCCCAGTTTTGAATCAAAAAAACACGGACTGTGAAGTTTTAGATTTGCTGTGAAAGACGGATCGTGGTACGTGCATATCCACTTCCGTAAGGCATAACTTTTCACATGGGTGGAACCACGTGCACTGTATGTTATCAAATATAAGCTTATTCAGAGACCTATATGTGCGATAGGGTTTACTCTTTGTGGCCTAGTTACGAGTAAAAAAAGGATTGTGCAGCTTTAGAATTTCTGTGATAGACGGATCGTGGCACGCGCATGTCAATTTCTGCAAGGCATGAGTTTTGACATGGGTGGAACCATGTGCCCTGTAAGATATCAAATTGAAGCTTATTCAGAGACCTACGGATGCGGTAGGTTTTAATCATCGTAGTTCATTTTTATGTCCAAAAAACTGGGAATGTGCAGCTTTAGAATTACTGTGACAGGTACATCATGGCATTACTTTTGACATGGGTGGAATTACGTGCCCCGTAACATATCAAATCATAGATTATTCAAAGACCTAAAAGTGTGAGTGGGTTTATCCATCTCAGCCTAGCTTTGAGTCCAAAGAACAAGGACTGTGCAGATTTAGAATTGTTGTGAGAGACGGATCGTGCCAACGTGCATGTTAACTTTCATACCGTATAACGTTTGACATGGGTGGAACCACGTGCCCCGTAAGATATCAAATCGAAGCGTATCCAGAGACCCAAAGGCGCGACTGGGTTTACACATCATGGCCCAATTTTGAGTCCAGAAAATATGAAGTGTGCAGCTTTAGAATTGCTATGACAGACGGATCGTGGAACGCGCATGTCAACTTTTGACATAATTTGAACAACATGCCCTGTAAGATATCAAAGCAAAGCTTATATAGAGACCTACAAGTAAGATAGAATTTACCCGTTGCAGCCTAGTTTCGTGTAAAAAAAATGGACTGTGTTGCTTTAAAATTACTGTGACAGACGGATCGTGGCACGTGCATGTCAACTTTCGTAGGCATAACTTTTGACATGGGTGGAACCACATGCCTTGTTAGATATCAAATCAAATCTTATTTAGACACCTATAGGTATGATAGGGTTTACATATCACAACCCAGTTTTGAGTCCAAAAAACATAGACTGTTCAGTTTTTGAATTGCTGTAATAGACGGATCATGGCACGCGCATGTCAACTTACGTAAGGCATAACATTTCACATGGGTGGAACCACGTGCCTCGTAAGATATCAAATCGAATCCTATTTAGAGACCTATGGGGGTGACATTGTTTACCCATCGCGACCCAATTTTGAGTAAAAAAGATGGACTTAGTAGCTTTCGTATTGCTGTGATAAATGAATCATGGCACGCGCAAGTCAACTTTCGTAAGGCATATCTTTTGACTTGGGTGGGACCATGTGCCCTGTATGATTTCAAATCGAAGCTATTTAGTAGCCTACATGTGTGAAGGGTTTAATTGTGCACCTTTAGAATTGTTGTGACAGACGGATCGTGGTACGTGCATGTCAACTTCCGTAAGGCATTTGACATCAGAGGAACCACGTGCCTTATAACATATCAAATCAAAACTTATTCAGATACCTATAAGTGTGAGTGCGCTAATCTGTCGTGGCCCAGTTTTGAGTTTAAAAAAAGGACTATGCAGCTTTAGAATTGTTGTGACAGATGGATCGTCGCATGCAAATGCCACTTCCGTAAGGGATAAGTTTTGACATGGGTGGAACCACGTGCCCTGTAAGATATCAAATTGAAGCTTATTTAGAGACCCACCAGTACGACATGGTTTACCCATTGCAGCCCATATTTGCATCCAAAATACACAGACTCTGCAACTTTAGAGTTACTGTGGCAGACGGATCGTTGCACGCGCATGTCAACTTTTGTAAGGCATAACTTTAAACATGGGTAGAACCACGTGCCCCGTAAAATATCAAATCGAAGCTCATTCAGAGTCCTACAGTTGTGATAGGGTTTACCCATCGTGGCCTACTTTTGAGTAAAAAAATGGTATGTGCAGTTTTAGAATTGTTGTGATAGACAGATCGTGGCTCGCGCAAGTCAACTCTCGTAAGGCATAACTTTTGACGTGGTCCCGTAAGATATCAAATCGAAGCTTATGCAGAGACCTACATGTGTGAAGGGTTAAATCATCATAGCCTAGTTTCGAGACAAAAAAAACATGGACTGTACAGCTTTAGAATTTCTTTGACAGACGGAACGTGGCACGTGCATGTCAACTTCCGTAAGGCATAAATTTTGACATGGATGGAACCACGTACCTTGTAAAATATCTTATCAAAGTTTATTCAGAGACCTATTGGTGTGAGTGGATTTACCCGTCGTAGCCCAGTTTTGAGTCCAAAAAACATAGAATGTGCAACTTTAGAATTATTCTGACAGATGGATCGTAGCACGCGCATGTCAACTTTCGTAAGGCATAACTTTTGACATGGGTAGAACCATGTGCCCCATTTGAGATCAAATCAAAGCTTATTGACATAACCACTGGTGCAACTTGGTTTTCCCTTCACAGTCTAGTTTCAAGTCGAAAAAACATGGACTGTGCAGCTTTAGAATTGCTGTGAAAGACGGATCATGGCACGCGCATGTCATTATCTGTAAAGCAAAAATTTTAACATGGGCAGAACCTATGGCCTGATAAGATATCAAATCAAAGTTTATTACAAGACCTATAGATGTGACAGGTTTTATCCATCACGAACCAGTTTCGAGTAAAAGAAAAAATGCACTGTTCAGCTTTAGAATGGTTGTTGTAAACGGATCGTGGTCCAATTAAGTCAACTTTCATAAGGCACAACAACTTTTGACATGGGTGGGACCATATGCCCCTTAAGATATCAAATAGAAGCTTATTCATAGATCTACATGTGCAAGGGGTTTAATTGTCGCACCCTAGTTTTGAGTCCAAAAAACACAGACTGTGCAGTTTTAGAATTGCCGTGACAGACGGATCGTGGCACATGCATGTCAACTACCGTAAATCATAACTTTTGACATGAATGGAACCACGTGCACCGTAAGATATTAAATCAAAGCTTATTTTGAACCGCACAGGTGCAACATGGTTTACCCATCACAGCCCAATTTTGAGCTTGAAAAACACGGACTGTGCAGCTTTAGAATTGCTGTGACAGACGGATCGTGGCACGTGCATGTCAACTTCCGTAACATAACTTTTAACATGGATGGAACCACGTGCACAGTAAGATATTAAATCGAAGTTTATTTTGAATCCCATAGGTGCGACATGGTTTACCCATCACAACACAGTTTCGAGTCCAAAAACATGAACTATGAAGCTTTAGAAATATTGTGACAGACGGATCGTGGCACGCGTATGTCAACTTTCGTAGGGCATAACTTTTAACATAGATGGCACCACGTTCCTCATAAGATATCAAATCGAAACTTATTCAGAACCCCACAGGTATGACATGGTTTACCCATCACAGCCCAGTTTCGAGTTTGAAAAACATGAACTGTGAAGCTTTAGAATTGCTTTGACAGACGGATCGTGGCACGTGCATGCCAACTTCTGTAAGGCATAACTTTTGACATGGGCTGGAACCACGTGCCTTGTTAGATATAAGATCAAAGATTATTCAGAGACCTAGAGGTGTGAGTGGGTTTACCCGTCACGGCCCAATTTTGAGTCAAAAAACCCGGATTGTGCAGTTTTAGAATTGCTGTAACAGACAGGTCGTGGCCCGCGCATATCAACTTATGTAAGAAATAACTTTTGACATGGGTGGAACCACGTGCCCTGTATGATATCAAATCGAAGCTTATTCAGAGACCCATAGGTGCGATAGGTTTTACCCATCTCAGACTACTTTTGAGACAAAAAACACAGACTGTACAGCTTTAAAATTACTATGATAGACGGATTGTGGCACGCGCTTGCCAAATTCCATAAGGCATAACTTTTGACATGGGTGGAACCACGTGCCCCATAAGATATCAAATCGAAGCTTATTCAGAGACCTACAAGTGTGCAGGGTTTACATGTCACAGACTAGTTTTGTGTAAAAAATGGAATGTGCAACTTTAGAATTGTTGTGATAGACGGATCGTGGCACGCGCATGTCAACTTCCGTAAGACAGAACTTTTGATATGGGTGGAACCATGTGCCCTGTAAGATATCAAATCGAAGCATATTCTGATACCTACAGATGTAACAGGATTTAATCATCGTAGCCTAGTTTTGAGTCCAAAAAACACAGATAGTGCTGCTTTAAAATTACTGTGACAGTTGGATCGTGGCACGTGCATGTCAACTTCCGTACAACATAACTTTTGACATGGGCGGAACCATGTGCCCTGTAAGATATCAAATCAAAGCTTATTTAGAGACATATAGTTGCGATAGTTTGTATACATCAATCCCAGTTTCGAGTCCAAAAAACATAGAATTTGCAAGTTTAGAATTGTTGTATCAGACGAATCGTGGCACACGCATGTCAACTTCTACTTTTGACATGGGTGGAACCACGTGCCCTGTAAGATATCAAATCAAAGCTTATTCAAAGACCTACAAGTGTGAGTGGGTTTACCCATCACGGACCTGTTATTAGTCCAAAAAGCACTGATTGTGCAGCTCTAGAATTGCTATGACAGACAGATTGTGGCACGTGCATGTCAATTTTCACAAGGCATGAGTTTTGACATGGGTGGAACCATATGCCCCATAAGATATCAAATCGAAACTTATTTAGAGACCTACGGATGCGACAGGGTTTACATGTGCGATAGGGTTTACATGTCACTGCCCAGTTTTGTATCCAAAAAACACAAAGTGTACAGCTTTAGAATTGTTGTAACAGAAGGATCGTGGCACGTGCATGACAACTTCCCTAGAGTGTAACTTTTGACATGGTTAAAACCATGTGACCCGTAAGATATCAAATCAAAGCTTATTCTGATACCTACAGGCACGACGTGGTGTACCCATCGCAGCTAAGATTCAAGTCCATGAAACATGGACTGTACAACTTTTGAATTTTTGTCACAGACGTATCACGGCACGCGCATGTCAACTTTCATAGGGCATATGGGTGGAGCCACATGGCCTGTAAGAAATCAAATCAAAACTTTTTTAAAGAACTACAGGTGCGATAGGGTTTACTTGTCGCAGCCTAGTTTTGAGTCCCATAAACAATGACTGTGCAGCTTTAGAGTTTTAGTAACAGTCAAATCGTGGCACGCGTATGCCAACTTCTTGCACTCTCTCTCTCCCCCCCACTCCCTCTCTTTCTCTCCCTCTCTCTGTTCCCCTCCCTCCCTCTCTCTCTCTTGTTCTCTTCCCTATCTCTATCTTTCTCTCTTCCCCTCCCCGCTCTCTCTCACTCCTTCTATGTCTTTCACACACACACACTCTCTATCTCTCTCTCTATCTCTTTCTTTCTCCCCTATCTCTCTCTCCCTCAATCTGTCTCTCTCCCTCATTATCTCTCTCATTATCTCTCTCATTATCTCTCTATGTCTCTCTCACTCTTCATCTCCCTCTCTCATTCTCTCTATTTCTCTCTCTCTCCCTCAATCTTTCTATCTTCCTATCTCTAAAACTCTCTCTCTCTCTCTTCTCTCTTTCTCTCTATCTTTCTTTCTATCTCTCTCCCCCTCTCTCATCCTCCATCCCTCTCTCTATTCTCTCTCTCTTTCTCCCGATCTCTCTCCATCTCTCTCCCTCTCTCGCTATATTGTCTCTCTCTCTCTCTCTTTCTCTCGATCTCTCTCCCTCTCTCTCATCCTCTTTCCCTCTCTCTCTCGCTCAGTCGCTCTCTCCCTCTCTCAACTCCTCTCTCTCTCTCTCACTCTCTCTCTATGTCTCTCTCACTCAATCTTATACTCTCTCCCACACTCTCTCTCTCTCTTCTCCCTCTTATTCTGTCTGCCAACCTATCTCTATCTCTCGTTCTCTCTCTCTCTCGCTCTCTCTTCTCTTCTCCCTATCTCTATCTCTCATTCTTTCTCTCTCACTTGCTCTCTCTTCTCTTTTCTCTCTCTATCTCTCTTTGTCTCTCTTTCTCTCCCTCTCCCCCATCTCTCTCTCATTATCTCTGTATCTCATTGTCTCTCTCTCTCTTGCTCCCTCTCTCTCTCTCTCTCTATATATATATANATATATATCTCCCTCTCTCTAGTTCTCTCCCCACTCTTTCTCTCTCCCTCAGTTTCTCCCTCTTCCTCTTTGTTCTCTCACTCTCTATTGCTCTCTCTCTCATTCGCTCTGTCACTCTCTCTTTTGCTCTTTCCCTCTCTCTCTCACTCTCTCTCCCACTCTCTCTCCCCTTCCAACCCCCTCTCCCTCTCGCTCTCTCTCTCCCTTTGTCACTCATACTCCCTCTTTCCCCCTCTTTGTCTCTCATGCACTCTCTCCCTCTCGTCCTCCCCCCTCTCTCTCTCATTCACTCATTCACACTCTGCTCTCCCAATCTCTCATACTCTCTCTCACTCCTTCTCTCTCTCCCATCCATCCCACTCTCTCTCTCTATCTCTCTCTGTCTTTCTCGCTCTTACTTTCTCTCTCTCTCTCTCTCATTCTTGCTTGCTCTCTTACACACACACACACACACTCTCCCTCTACTCTCTTTTTCCCCCCTCTCTCTTTCTCTCTCTCTTTCCCTCTCTCTCTTTCTCTCTCTCTTTCCCTCTCTATCTCTCCCTCCCTCCCTCCCTCTCTCCCTCCCTCTCTCTATCTCTCTCACCCGCTCTCTCTCTTTTGTACTCACACTCTCTTGTTCTCTCGCTCTCTCTCTCCCCCTCCCTCCCTCCCTTTATATATCTCTCTCTCTCTCCCTCTCTCTTATTCTCTCTCTTTCTCTTTCCCTCCCCTCTCTTATTCTCTCTCTCTTTCTTGTTTTCTCGCTCTCACTCTCTCTCTCGCTTGTTCTCTCTCTATCCCTCTTTCTGACTCTCTCTCTCTCACTCTAACTCTCACTCACACTCTCTCTCTCTTGTTCTCTCTCTCCCACTCTCTCTAACTCTCTAACATGCTCCCTCCCTCTCTCACCCCCTATCTCTCTCTCTCTCTTACTTTCTCATTCAATCGCTCTCTTTCTCTCTCCCGCCCTCCCTTCCCCACTCACTCTCTTGCTCCCTCTCTCATACACTCTCTCTCTTTTCTCTCACTCTCTCTTATTCTCTCTCCCCCTTCCTCTCTCTCTCTTTTTCTCTCCCTCTCTCTCCATCCCTCCTTTCTCTATCTCTCTCACTTGCTCCCTCTCTCTCTCTCTCTATCTCCCCATATCTCTCTCTCTCTTGCTCTCTTAGTCAATCGCTCTTTCTCTTACACACACACTCTCCCTCTCTCACCATCCCCTCTCTCTTTCCCTCCCTCCATCCCCCTCTCTCTCCCTTTTTCTCTCTCTCCCACCCTCCCTCCCTCTATCTTTTCTCTCACTTTCTCTTATTCTCTCACTTTCTCTCTCTCTCTCTTGTTCTCTCCCTCCCTCAATCCCTCCCTCCCTCTCACTCTCTCACTCTCTCTTGCTCTCTCACTCTCTCGTTCTTTCACTCGCTCTCTCTCTCTCTCGATCTATCTATCTATCTATCTTGCTCTCCCTCCCTTCATCCCTCACTTTATCTCTCTCTCTCTATATATCTATCCATCTATCTATCTATCAATCTATCTCTCTCTCTCTCTATCTATCTATCTCTCTTGCTCTCCCTCCCTCTATCTCTCACTCTATATCTCTCAATCTTTTTATCTCTCTCTATATCTTGATCCCTTCCTCTCTCTATCCCTCCCTCCCTCTCTCTCTCTCTCTCCCCTCCGCTCTCTAGCTCTCTCTCTTGCTTTCTTACTCAATCTCTCTCTTTCTCTCTCCCTCCCTCCCTCCCCCAATCTCTTCCTCTCTTGCTCCCTCTCTCACACTCTCTCTTGCTCCCTCTCTCTCACTCCCTCCCCCTCTCTCTCACACCCTCCCTCTCTAACACACAAACTCTCTCTCTTTTCTCTCACCTTCTCTTATTATCTCGCCCTCTCTCCCTTGCTCTCTCTCTCTCTCTCTTGTTCTCTCCCTCTATCTCTCTCCCTCACTTCATCCCTCTCTCCCTCTCTCTATCTCTCTCTCACTCTCTCTCACTCTCTCTCTATTATTCTCTCTCTCGCTCTCTCTCTCTCTTACTTGTTCTCTCTCTCTCTTATTCTCTCTCTTCATCTCTATCTGACTCCCTCTCTCTCTCACTCTCACACTCACTCGCTCCCTCTCTATCTCTTATTCTCTCTCTATCTCTCTCACTTGCTCCATCCCTCTCTCTATCTCCCTCCCTATCTCTCTCTCTTGCTCTCTTACCTAATCGCTCTCTCTTTTACACCCACACACACTCTCTCTCTTTTTCACCATCCCTTCTTTCTCCCTCCCTGCATCCCCCCTCTCTTTCTCCCTCCCTCCATCCCTCCCTCCTCTCTCTATCTCTCTCACTTGCTCCCTCCCTCCCTCCATCTCTCACTCTATATTTCTTAATCGTTTTATCTTTCTCTATCTGTCTCTTGATCCCTTCCTCTCTCTATCCCTCGCTCCCTCCCTCTCTCTTTCTCGCTCTCTCTCCCTTGCTCTCTCTCTCTTTTTCTCTCCCTCTATCTATCTCTCCCTCACTCCATCCCTCCCTCCCTCTCTCTATCTCTCTCTTACTCTCTCTCCCTCTCTCCCTCCCTCCCTCCATCCCTCATCTCTCTCTTTATCTCTCTCTTACTCTCTCTCCCTCCCTCCCTCCATCCCTAATCTTTCTCTATCTCTCTCTGACTCTCTCTCTTTCCCTCTCTCTCTTATTCTCTCTCTATCTCTCTCACATGCTCCTTCCCTCTCTCTATGTCCCTCCCTATCTCTCTATCATGCTCTGTTACTCAATCTCTCTCTCTCATANCTCTCTCCCTCCCCTCTCTCTCTCCCTCCCTCCGTCTCTCTCTCTCTCCCTCCCTCCGTCTCTCTCTCTCTCTCTTTCTCTCTCTCCCTCCCTGCCACCCTCTCTCTCTCTTGCTCTCTCTGTCTCTGTCTCTCTCACACTCACTCACTATCTCGCTTTCTCCCTCCCCCACTTTCTCTCTCGTTCTCTCTCTCCCCTTCCCTCCCGCGCTCTCTCTATCTCTCTCCATCTATCTATCTATCCATATATCTATCTATCTATCTATCTCACTCTCTCTATCCCTCCCTCCATCTCTCTCTCTCTCTCTCTCTATCTCTCTTGCTCCTTCTCCCTTCATCCCTAACTTTATCTCTCTCTCTCTATCTATCAATCTATCTTTCTCTCTCTATCTCTCTCACATGCTCCTTCCCTCTCTCTATCTCCCTCCCAATCTCTCTCTCTTGCTCTCTTACTCAATCACACTCTCTCTTACACACACACACACACACACACACACACACACACACACACACTCTCTCTCTCTCTCCCCCCCCTCTCTTTCTCTCCCACCCTCTATCACCCCCTCTCTCTCTCTTTCTCTCACTCTCTCCCTCCCTCTCTCTCTTACTCTCTCTGTCTCACTCTCTCTCTCACTCACTCACTTCTCCCTCCCCCTCTTTCTCTCCTACTCTCTCTCTCTCCCTTCCCTCTAGCTCTCTATCTCTCTCTATCAATCTATCTATATATCTATCTATCTATCTCTCTAGCTCTCTTTCCCTCCCTCCCTCCATCTCTCTCTCTCTCTCTCTATAAATATATATATCTCTTGCTTTCCCTCCCTTCATCCCTCACTCTATCTTTTACTCTATCTATCTATCTATCTATCTCTCTTGCTCTCCCTCCCTCCATCTCTCACTCTATCCCTCTCAATCTTTTTATCTCTCTCTCTGTCTCTTGATCCCTTCCTCTCTCTCTATCCCTCCCACCCTCTCTCTCTCTCTTTTTCTATCTCTCTTCCCCTCCGCTCTCTCGCTCTCTCTTGCTTTCTTACTCAATCGCTCTCTTTCTCTCTCCCTCCCTCCCTTCCCCCACTCTCTTCCTCTCTTGCTCTCTCTCTCACACTCTCTCTTGCTCCCTCTCTCTCACTCCCTCCCTCTCTCTCTCTCACCTTCCCCCTCTTGTTCTCTCTCAATCTCTCTCACTTGCTCCCTCCTTCTCTCTATCTCCCTCCCTATCTCTCCATGTTGCTCTCTTACCTAATCGCTCTCTCTTAGACACACACACACACACTCTCTCTCTCTCTCTTTTTCACCATCCCCTCTTTCTCCCTCCCTTCATCCCCCCTCTCTCTCCCTCCCTCCTCTCTCTCTCCCTTTTTCTCTTTCTCTCCCTCCCTCCCTCCCTCTTTCTTTTCTCTCACTCTCTCTTATTATCTCGCTCTCTTTTTCTCGCTTTCTCTCTCTCCCTCTCTTGTTCTCTCCCTCCCTCCCCCTTTCTCTCAACTCTCTCTCGCTCGCTCTCTCTCTCTCGCTTGTTCTCTCTCTTTCTCTCTCTTATTCTCTCTCTCTCTCTCTCTTGTTCTCTCCCTCTCTCCCTCCCCCAATCCCTCCCTCCTCTCTCTCTCTCTTACTCTCTCTCTCTCACTCACTCTCATTTGCTCTCTCTCTCCCCCTCTCCCTTGGTCTATCTCACTCTATCTCTCTCACAAGCTCCCTCCCTCTCCCTATGTCCCTCCCTATCTCTCTCTCTCTCTTGCTCCCTTACTCAATCTCTCTCTCTCTCTCTNTCCCTCCCTCTCTTTCTTGCTCTCTCTGTCTCTCTCACTCACTCTCTAACTTTCTCCCACCCCTTCTTTCTCTCCCATTCGCTCTCTCTCAATCTCTCTCTCTCTATCTATATATCTATCCATATATCTATCTATCTCTCTCACTCTCTCTCCCTCCCTCCCTCCATCTCTCTCTCTATCTCTCTCTTTCTCTCTATCTATCTCTCTTAGTCTCCCTCCCTTCATCCCTCACTTTATCTCTCTCTCTCTATCTATCAATCTATCAACCTATCTCTCTCTCTCTCTATCTATCTATCTCTCTTACTCTCCCTCCCTCCAACTCTCACTCTATCTCTCTCAATCTTTTTATCTCTCTCTGTCTCTTGATCCCTTCCTCTCTCTCTATCCCTCCCTCCCTCTCTCTCTCTCTTTCTCTCTCTCTCCCCTCCTTCTCGCTCTCTCTCTTGCTTTCTTACTAAATTGATCTCTTTCTCTTTCCCTCCCTCCCTCCCCCCACTCTCTTCCTCTCTGCTCCCTCTATCACACTCTCTCTTGCTCCCTCTCTCTCTCACTCCCTCCCTCTCTCTCACACACACTCTCTATCTCTTTTCTCTCACCCTCTCTTATTCTCTCGCTCTATTTCTTTCTTGTTCTCTCCCTCTATCTCTCTCTCCCACACTCCATCCATCCCTCCCTCTCTCTATCTGTCTCTTACTCTCTCTCACTCTCTCTCTCATTCTCTCGCTTGCTCTCTCTCTCTCTCTTGCTCTCTCTGACTCTTTCTCTCACTCTCACTCGCTCTCTCGCTATCTCTTGTTCTCTCTCTCTATCTCTCTCACTTGCTCCCTCCCTCTCTCTATCTCCCTCCCCATCTCTCTCTCTCTTGCTCTCTTACCTAATCGCTCTCTCTCTTACACACACACACACACACACACTCTCTCTCTCTTTCACCATCCATTCTTTCTCCCTCCTTCAACCCCCCTCTCTCTCCCTTTTTCTCTCTCTCCCCCTCCCTCCCTCCCTCTCTCTTTTGTCTCACTCTCTCTTATTCTCTCGCTCTCTCTCTCGCTTACTCCCTCTCTCTCTCTTATTCTCTCCCTCCCTCAATCCCTCCCTCCCTCCTCACTCTCTCTCGTTCTCTCTTTCACTCTCGTTCTCTCACTCGCTCTCTCTCTCTCTCTTATTATCTCTCTCTAGCTCTCTCTGACTCTCTCTCATCCTCTCACTCTCACTTGCTCTGTCTCTCTCCCTCTCTCTCCCCCCTCTCTCTCTCTTCGTCTCTCTCTCTCTCTCTATCTCTCTCACATGCTCCCTCCCTCTCTCTATGCCCCTCCCTATCTCTCTCTCGCTCTCTTACTCAATCGCTCTCTCTCTCTCTTGCTTTTTCTCTCTCTCTCTATCTCTATCTCTCTTTCTGACTCTCTCTCACTCTAACTCTCACTCGCTCTCTCTCTTTTCACTCTCTCGTTCTCTCTCCCACTCTTTCTAACTCTCTCACCTGCTCCCCTTCTCTCCCCCTCCCTATCTCTCCTATCTCTCTCTTACTTTCTCAGTCAATCACTCTCTTTCTCTCTCCCTCCCTCCCCCCACTCTCTCTCTTGCTCCCTTTCTCACACTCTCTCTTGCTCCCACTCTCTCTCACTCCCTCCCTCTCTCTCACACACACTTTCTCTGTCTCTTTTCTCTCACTCTCTTATTCTCTCTCTCTCTTTCTCCCTCTCTCTCCTTTGCTTTCCTCTCTCTCTCTCCCTCCCTCCATCCCTCCATCCCTCCATCCCTCCCTCCATCTCTCTATCTCTCTCACTTGCTCCCTCCCTCTCTCTATCTCCCTCCCTATCTCCATCCCTATCTCTCACTCTTACTCTCTTACTCAATCGCTCTCTCTCTTACACACACACATTCTCTCTCTCACCATCCCCTCTCTCTTTCCCTCCCTCCATCCCCCCTCTCTCTCCCTTATTCTCTCTCTCTCCCTCCCTCCTCCCTCTCTCTATTATCTCACTCTCTCTTACTCTCTCGCTTACTCTCTCTCTCTTTCTCTCTCTCTTGTTCTCTCTTATTCTCTACCTCTCTCTCCCTCAATCCCTCCCTCCCTTTCTCTCTCTTTCACTCTCTCTCGCTCTGTATCTCCTGTTCTCTCACTCGCTCTCTCCCTCTCTCCCTCATTCTCTCTCTCTTATTCTCTCTCTCTTTATCTCTCTCTAACTCTCACTCTCTCTCACTTTCACTCTCACTCGCTCTCTCTCTATCTCTTGTTCTCTCCCTCTCTATCTCTCTCACTTGCTCCCTCCCTCTCTCTATCTCCCTCCCTATCTCTCTCTTGCTCTCTTACTTAATCGCTCTCTCTTTTACACACACCACACACACTCTCTCTCACCATCCCCTCTTTCTCCCGCCTCCATCCCCCTCTCACTCTCTCCCTTTTTCTCCCTCCCTCCCTCCCTCTCTTTTTTCTCTCACTCTCTCTTATTCTCTCCATTTCTCTCTCCCTCCATCAATCCCTCCCTCCCTCTTTCTCTCACTCCCTTGTTCTCTCTCTCTCATTCTCTCACTCGCTCTTTCTCTCTCGCTTTCTCTCTCTCTTATTCTCTCTGTCTCTCTATCTTTCTCTGACTCTCTCTCTTCCTCTAACTCTCACTCTCACTTGCTCTCTCTCTCCCTCTCTCTCTTGGTCTCTCTTTCTCTATCTCTCTCACGTGCTCCCTCGCTCTCTCTATCTCCCTCCCTATCTCTCTCTTGCTCTCTTACTCAATTGCTCTCTCTCTTACACACTCGCGCACACACCCACACACTCTCTCTCCCTTCCCTCTCTCTCCCCCTCCCTCCGTTCCCCCTCTCTCTCTTTTTCTCACTCTCTCCCTCCCTCCATCTCTCTCTCTTACTCTCTCTTTATGTCTGTCTGTCTCTCACTCACTCAATCGCTTTCTCCCTCCCCCTCTTTCATTCCCACACTCTCTCTCCCCTTCCCTCCCGCACTCTCTCTCTCTATCTCTCTCTTCTTTATCTATCTATCTATCTATATATCTATCTATCTCTCTCCCTCTCTCTCCCTCCCTCCATCTCTCACTCTCACTCTCTCTCTATCTCTCTATCTCTCTATCTATCTATCTATCTATCTATCTATCTCTCCCCCTCTCTATCTATCTATCTCTCTTGCTCTCCCTCCCTCCATCTCTCTCTATCTCTTTGTCTCTCTCTCTCTGTCTTTGTCTCTCTATGTATCCCTTCCTCTCTCTCTCTCCCTCCCTGACTCTCTCTCTCTTTCACTCTCTCGCCGTCTCTCCCTCCCTCACTCTCTCTCTTACTCTATCTATCTATCTATCTCTCTCTCTCTCTATGTCTCTCCCTGTCACTTACTCTTACTCTCACTCTCCCTCATTGTCTCCCACGCACTCTCTCTCTCACTCTTGCTCTATCCCTCTCGCTGTCTCCCCCTCCCTATCTCTCTCTCTCTCCCTCTCTCTTGCTCTTTCACTCTCTCTCCCGTCTCTCTTTGTCCCTCCCTCCCGTCTCTCTCTGTCCCTCCCTCCCCCTGACTTCTCCCACTCGCTCTCGCTCTCACTCTCACACTCACTTTTACTCCCACTTTCTCTCTCTTTCTCTCTCACTCGCTTTCTCTCTTTCATACTCAATCTCTCGTTCTCTCACTCTTTATCTCTCACCCCAACCATCCCTCTCTCTATCTCTCTCTCTCTCACTCTCTCTCTCACACACACTCTCTCTCTCTTATTCTCTTTCTCTCTTTCTCTCTCTCTTATTCTCATTCTCTCACTCTCTATCTCTCACCCCCTTTATCCCTCTCTCTATCTCTCCTTCTGACTCTGTCTCCCTCTCACTCTCACTCGCTCTCTCTTTTTTTTTTCTCTCTCTCTCTCTCTCTCTCTTGTTCTCTCTCCCTCTCTCTCTAACTCTCTCACCCGCTCCCTCCCTCACTCTCCCCATCCCTATCTCTCTCTCTTACTTTCTCACTCAATAGCTCTCTTTCGCTCTCCATCCCTCCCCTCATTCTCTCTCTCTCTCTTGCTCCCTCTCACACACTCTATCTTACTCCCTCTCTCTCTCACACACACACACTCTCTACCTTCTCTCACTCTTTCTTATTCTCTCGCTCTCTTTCTCACTCTCTCCATCTCTCTCTCTTGCTTTCTTACTCAATCGATCTCTCTCTTACACACTCGCGTACACACACACACACACACTCTCTCCCTCCCCTCTCTCTCCCCCTCCCTCCATCCCCCTGCTCTCTCTTTCTCTCACTCTCTCCCTCCCTCCCTCTTGCTCTCTCTGTCTCTCTCTCTCTCACTCAATCGCTTTCTCCCTCCCCCTCTTTTATTCCCTCTCTCTCCCCTTCCCTCACGCGCTTTCTCTCTCTATCACTCTCTTTCTCTCTCGCACTTTATCTATCTATCTATATATCTATCTATCTATCTCTCTCGCTCTCTCTCCCTCCCTCCATCTCTCACTCTCTATCTCTCTCTATCTATCTATCTCCCCTCTCTCCCTCTCTCTATCTATCTATCTCTTGCTCTCCCTCCCTCCATCTCACTCCATCTCTGTCTCTATCTCTTTATCTCTCTCACTCTGTCTTTGTCTCTCTCTTTATCCCTTCCTCTCTCTCTCCCTCCCTACCTCTCTTTCTTTCTCTCTCGCCGTCTCTCCCTCCCTAACTCTCTCTCTTACTCTATCTCTCTCTCTCTCTCCCTCTCACTCACTCTTACTCTCACTCTCCCTCATTTTCTCCCACGTTCTCTCTCTCTCTCTCTCACCCTTGTTCTATCCCTCTCGTTGTCTCCCCCTCCCTATCTCTCTCTCCCTCTCTCTTGCTCTTTCACTCTCTCTCCCGTCTCTCTCTCTCTCCGTCCCTCCCTCCCCCTACCTTCTCCCACTCGCTCTCGCTCTCACTCTTACACTAACTTTTACTCCCACTGTCTCTCTCTCCCTCCCTCTCTCTCTCTCTCACTCGATTTCTCTCTTTCGTACTCACACTCTCTCATTCTCTCACTCTCTCTCACCCCCTCCCTCCCTCTCTCTCTATCTCTCTCACTCTCTCTCTCTCTCTTATTCTCTTTCTCTCTCTCTCTCTCACTTGTTCTCTCCCTCTCTCTCTCACGCTTGTTCACTCTCTCTATCTCTCCTTCTGACTCTCTCTCCCTCTCACTCTCACTCGCTCTCTCTCATTTTCTCTCTCTCTTGTTCTCTCTCTCCTTCTCTCTCTAACTCTCTCACCTACTCCCTCTCTCACTCCCCATCTCTATCTCTCTCTCTTAATTTCTCAGTCAATCGCTCTCTTTCTCTCTCCCTCCCTCCCTCCACTCTCTCTCTTGCTCCCTCTTTCACACTCTATCTTGCTCCCTCTCTCTCTCTTCTCTCACTCTTTCTATTCTCTCGCTGTCTTTCTTTCTCTCTCCATTTCTCTCTTCTCTCTCTTGTTCTCTCCCTCTCTTTATCCCTCCCTCCATCCCTCCCTCCCTCTCTATCTCTCTCTTACTCTCTCTCACACTCTCTCTCTCATTCTCTCGCTAACTTTCTCTCTCTTTCTTGTTCTCTCTCTCTCTATTATTCTCTCTCTCTATCTCTCTCAAACTCTCTCTCTTACTCTCACTCACTCTCTCTCTCCCTAACTCTTGTTCTCTCTCTATCTCTCTCACTTACTCCCTCCCTCTCTCTATCTCCCTCTCTCTATCTCCCTCCCTATCTCTCTTACACATACACACTCTCCCTCTCTCTCTCCCTTTTTCTCTCTCTCTCCCTCCCTCCCTCCCTCTCTCTTTTCTCTCACTCACTCTTATTCTCTCACTTGCTCCCTCTCTCTTGTTCTCTCCCACTCTGTCTCCCTCCCTCAATCCCTCCCTCCCTCTCTCTCTCACTCTCTCTCGTTCTCTCACTCGCTCACTATCTCTCGCTTGTTCTCTCTCTCTCTCTCTCTCTCTCTCTCTTATTCTCTCTATCTCTATCTCTCTCTAACTCTCCCCGACTCTCTCTCTCACTCTCACTTGCTTTCTCTCTCTCCTTCTCTCTCTTGGTCTCTCTCTATCTCACATGCTCCCTCCCTCTCTCTATCTCCCTCCCAATATCTCTCTCTTGCTCTCTTACTCAATCATACTCTCTCTTACACACACACACACACACACTCTCTCTCCCCCTCCCCTCTCTTTCTATCCCTCCCTCCATCACCCCTCTCTCTTTCTCTCACTCACTCTCTTACTCTCTCTGTCTCTCTCTCTCACTCACTCTCTCGCTTTCTGCCTCCCCCTCTTTCTCTCCCACTCTCTCTCTCCCCCTTCCCTCTATCTCTCTCTATCAATCTATCTATATATTTATATATCTATCTATCTATCTCTCTCGCTCTCTCCCCCTCCCTCCCTCCATCTCTCTCACACACACTCTCTCTCTATTTATATATATCTATCTATCTATCTCTCTTGCTTTCCCTCCCTTCATCCCTCACACTATCTCTCACTCTATCTATCAATCTATCTATCTACCTCTCTCTCTTTGTCTCTATATCTATCTATCTATCTCTCTTGCACTCTCTGTCTCTCTCTCTCACTCACTCTCTCGCTCTCTCCCTCCCCCTCTTTCCCTTCCACTCTCTCTCCCCTTCCCACCCGCGCACTCTCTCTATCTCTATCTATCTATCTATCTATCTATCTATCTATCTATCTATCTATCTCTCTCGCTCTCTCCCCCTCCCTCCTTCCATTTCTCTATCTCTCTCTCTCCCCCTCTCTCTCACTTTCTCTATCTATCTATCTATCTATCTATCTATCTATCTATCTCTCTTGCTCTCCCTCCATTCACCCTCACACACACTCTCTCTCTATCTATCTATCTATCCATCCATCCATCCATCCATCCATCCATCTATCTATCTATTTATCTATCTCTATCTATTTATCTATCTCTCTCGCTCTCTCTCCCTCCATCTCTCACTCTATCTCTCACAATATTTTTATCTATCTCTTTGTCTCTTTATCCCTTCCTCTCTCTCTCTCTATCCCTCCCTCCCTCCCTCTCACCATCCCCTCTCTCTCCCTCCCTCCATCCCCTGCTCTCTCCCTTTTTCTCTCTCTCTCCCTCCCTCCCGCCCTCTCTCTTTTCTCTCACTCCCTCTTATTCTCTCACTTTCTCTCTCTCTCTTGTTCTCTCCCTATCTCTCTCCCTCCCTCAATCCCTCCCTCCCTATCTCTCCCTCTCAATTTTTACTCTTTCACACTCTCTCATGTCCCTCTCTCTCTCTCCGTCCCTCCCTCCCCCTGCTCTCTCCCACTCACTCACACTCTCACACTCACTTTTACTCCATCGCCCTCTCTCTCTCCACATCCCTCTCTCTCTCACTCGCTCTTTCTTTTTTGCTCTCGCCCACTCTCGTTCTCTCGCTCTCTCTCGCCCCTTCCCTCCCTCCCTCTCTCTCTCATTCTCTCACTCGCTCTCTCTCTCTCTTACTTGTTCTCTCTCTCTCTCTCTCTCTCTTATTCTATCTCTATCTCTCTCTGACTCTCTCCCACTCTCACTTTCACTCACTCTCTCTCTATCACTCTCATTTTCTCCTTCCCTCTCTCTATCTCCCTCCCTATCTCTCTCTCTTTCTCTCTTACTCAATCGCTCTCTCTCTTAGACACACACACACTCTCACTCTCTCTCACTCTCCCTCCCTCTCTCTCTCACTCACTCTCTCGCTGTCGCGCTCTCTCTCATTCTCTCACTCGCTCTCTCTCTAACTTGTTCTCTCTCTCTATCACTCTCTGACTCTCTCTCTCTCACTCTCACTCTCACTCGCCCTCTCTCTATCTCTTGTTCTCTCTCTATCTCTCTCACTTGATCCCTCCCTCTCTCTATCTCCCTCCATATCTCTCTCTTGCTCTTACTGAATCGCTCTCTCTCTTACACACACGCATACACCCACACACACTCTCACTCCCTCCCTCCCTCTCTCTTTCTTTCCCCTATCTCTCTCTGACTCTCACTTTCTCATGCTCTAACTCTGTCTTGCCCTCACTCTCTCTCATTCTCTCACTCGCTCTCTCTCTTATTCTCTCTCTCTTTATCTATCTATCTATCTATCCCTCTCTCTTTCTTTCTTCCTCTCTCTCCCTCTCTCTCTCTCTCTCTCTTGTTCACTCACTCTCTCACTCTCTCTCTCCCTCCCTCCCTCACCCCACTCTCTCTCTCTCTCGTTCTCTCTCTCTGCCTCACTCTCTCTCTCTCTCTCGTTCTCTCTCTCTGCCTCACTCTCTCTCCCTCTCTCTTTCCCCGTCTCACTCTCACTAACTCTCTCTTTTTCTCTCTCTCTCTCCCTCTCTCACTCTCTCCTCCCTCTCACTCATGCTCTCACTCTCCCTCGTTCTCTCTCTCCCTTTATCTTGTTCTCTCTCTCTCTCTCCTTCTCTCTCTATCTCTCTTGCTCCATCCCTATCTCTGTCTCTCCCACCGTCTCTCTCTCTCTCTCTTGCTCTCACACTCTCACTCCCATCTCTCTCTCTCCGTCCCTCCCTCCCCCGCTCTCTCCCTGCCGCTCACTCTCACGCTCACTTTTACCCCCTCTATGTCTCCCTCCCTCCCTCCCTCTCTTTCTCACTCTCCCTTTCTCTTTTGTTCTCTCCCTCTCTCTATCCCTCCCTCCATCCCTCCCTCCCTCTCTCTCTCTATATCTCTCTCTCACACTCTCACACACACTCTCTCTCAGTCTCTCTCTCATTCTCTCACTAGCTCTCTCTCTCGCTTGTTCTCTCTCTTATTTTCTCGCTTTATCTCTCTCTGACTCTCTCTTACTCACTCACTCTCTCTCTCTCTCTCTTGTTCTCTCTCTCTCTATCTCCCTCTCTCTCCCTCCCTCCATCCCTCTCTCTCTTCCTCTCTCTCTTTGTCCCCCTATCTCCCACTCACTCTCTCTATATCCCGCTCTCTCTCTCCCCTCTCCCGCTCCTTCCCTCCCTCCCCTTCCCTCCCTCCCCTTCCCTCCCTCGCTCTCTCTCTCTCTATCTATCTATCTATCTCTCTCGCTCTCCCTCCCTCCCTCCCTCCATCTATCTCTCTTTATCTATCTATTTATCTCTCTCTCTCTATCTATCTATCTCTCTTGCTCTTCGTCCCTTCATCTCTCACTCTATCTCTCTCTCTCCCTATCTATCTATCTATCTCTCTATCTATTTATCTATCTCTCTTGCTCTCCCTCCCTCCATCTCCCATTCTATATCTCTCTCTCTATCTTTTTATCTCTCTCTGTCTCTCGATCCCTTCCTCTCTCTCTCCCTCCCTATCTCTCTCTCTCTCTCTTTCTCCCTCTCTCTCCATCCCTCCCTCTATGTATCTCTCTCTCTTACTCTCTCTCTCTCTCTCACACACACTCACTCTCTTGCTTTCTTTCTCCCTCTCTTTCTCTCCCACTCTCNCTCTCTCTCTCTATATATATATATATATATATATATATATATATATATATATATCTCACTCTCACTCTCTCTTGCTCTCACTCTCTCTTGCTCTCACACTCTCTCATTCTCTCACTCGCTCTCTTTCTCTCTCTAATTCTTCTCTCTTACTCCCTTCCTCTCTCTCCATCCTTCTATGTCTCTTTTTTGCAAGGGAGAGAGAGAATGAGGGAGAGAGGGAGATAAAGAGAGAGAAGGAGTGAGGGAGAGAGAGAAGGAGAGAGAGAGATAGAGAGAAAGAGAGAGATAGAAAGAGATAGAGAGAGATGGAGAGAGGGAGAGAGAAAGATCAAGAGAATGAGAGAGAGGGAGAGAGAGAGAGTGAGAGAGAGAGAGAAAGAGTGAGAGAGGGTGAGAGAGAGGGAGAGTGAGAAAGAGACAGAGAGTCAGGGAGAGAGATAGAGAGAGAGAGAATGAACAAGAAAGTGAGAGAGTGAAATAGAGAGAGATAGAGTGAGAGAACGAGTGAGAGAGTTAGACGGAGAGAGAGAGATGGTGGATGGGGAGAGAGAGAGAACGAGAGCGAGAGAGAATGAGAGAGAGAGAAAGAGAGAGTGAGTGAGAGAACGAGAGAGAGAGCAAGAAAGAGTGAGAGAGAGAGTGGGGGAGGGGGAGAGAGAAAGAATAAGAGAGAGAAAGAGAGAGAGAGAGGGAGGGAGGAAGAGAGAGAGGGAGGGAGAGAGAGCAAGTGAGAGGGAGAGGGAGGGAGGAAGGAAGAGAGAGGGGGGAGGGGGAGAGAGAGAATAATCTCTCTATGTCACTCTCTCTGTCTCTCTCTCTTATTCTCTCCCTCCCCCTCTCTCTCCCTCCATCCCTCTCTCTCTCTCAGCTCTTTCACCCTTTCTATCCCTCTCTCTGTCTCTCTCTCTCTCTTCCGCTCTCTCTCTTCCTCTCTCTTCCTCTCTCCCTCACACCCTCCCACCCTCTCTCTCACTCTCTCTCATTGTCTCTCTTGCTCTCTCTCTTCCTCTCTCTATCTCCCTCTGTCCCCCTCTCTCCCCCTCACTCTCTCTATCCCGCTCTCTTCCCTCTCCCGCTCCCTCCCTCCCCTTCCCTCCCTCGCTCTCTCTATCTCTCTCTCTCTCTATCTATCTCTCTTGCTCTCTCTCCCTCCCTCCCTCCATCAATCTCTCTCTCTCTCTCTCTATCTATCTATCTATCTCTCTCTATCTATCTCTCTTTCTCTCCCTCCCTTCATCTCTCACACTCTCTCTATCTCTCTCTCTCTATTTATTTATCTATCTATCTATCTCTCTATCTATCTATCTATCTATCTCTCTTGGTCTCCCTCTATCTCTCACTCTATCTCTCTCTATATCTTTTTATCTCTCTCTATCTTTTGATCCTTTCCTCTCTCTCCCTCCCCCTCTCTCCCATCCTCCCTCTCTCTATCTCTCTCTTGCTCTGTCTCTCTCACACTCATTCTCTCACTTTCTTTCTCCCTCTCTTTCTCCCCCACTCTCTCTCTCCCTCTCTCCCTCTCTCTCTATCTATCTATCTCACTCTCTCTATCTCTACCTCCCTCCCCCCTCCCCCCCTCTCTTGATCCGAATTTTTTTCAAATACCTCTTAATAGATTAGGACAATTGGATATTTAGTCAATCAATGATATATCATATATTGACCCAAAATGTTTTCAAACACCCCTTAATAAATTAAGACAATTTGATGTTTAGTCAATCAATGACATATCAGATATTGACCCAAAATTTTTTCAAACACCCCTATAATAAAAAGTAAATTGGATGTTTAGTCAATTAATGATATATCATATATTTACCCCAATTTTTTTAACACCTCTATAATGTTGATTAAGGAAATTGGATGTGTAGTCAATCAATAATATATCATATTTAGTCAAAAAATTCCAAACACTCCTAAAATAGATTATAAAAAATATAATGTTTGATATTGGGCGGCTTATTAGGCAGTTTTGAGTGGTTTTTAAAATTCAATTTTTTTTATTGATGTCGAGCATTTATTGGCTTCTTATAATTAAGCAATTAGATGATAGTCGATCAATGATATATCTTATATTTACCCGAGAATTTTTCAAGCACCCCTAAAATAGATCAAGTAATTTTTAGTCAAGAATTATTGACATACATGGTAATTTGTTATTTACCTAAAATTTTAAAAAAATCTGACATTTGTTAAAACATCACCACAAACTTGTATAGTTCTGTAAATTTTCCTATAAACAATGTGTATATGTGCAAACACATAGTTATTCATACCACAACCTGCATTGAGCTCAAACATGGATCTCTCTCAAGTCAATCAGACATCCGAGGACTTACTTCACATGACTAAGTCTAGGACATGACTCTGATATCATTAGTTAAAAACAATGGACACAACAGATCTCCACATTAGTATGATATTGTTCGATTTTGGATTAGACCCGCACGACTTTTCTTTTTGACTCTATCCGAAAGGTCTCATACGAATGAAAATATTGGTCATATGTATAAATTCATTATCCTCCTCGCTTCTAGCCAATGTGAGACTTTGGTCACACACCTAATAAAGATGCTATAGATGTATTGAGTTTTATTTAACAAAATTTCTAAGATATTGTATGTAATAAATTATTTAATAAAAATTCTAAAATATTGTATGTATTAATCTATTTGGTATGTTTATATATTGTGATTCAGTTTTATGAATTGTAAGAGCAATTATTATTAATTGAAATAATATTCAATTTTGCTAAAAGGCAATTTAGTAATGTTAACATTTTGAGTTCAGCTTCATGGGTTAATAAACATAGATAAATCAGATTATTCTCTGCGTCTAATTATATATTTTAGTTCATGAAAGTTAGTAAACATACTCATTAATTTAACTATCTACATCTATAGTTGTTTCTGCATTTAATTATGTGGAATTAGTCCTTGTTAATTTCTAGGTTTAGTAGCAAACAGATTCTGGTGGCCATGATTATCAGTAATTAAGCTGATTAAAGCTAGCCAATCCGCCTCAATATTTGTGCTCGTTTCTTGCAGACAAACGTCGAAATAACTTGTAGATTTTGGGTCAATGTACCGATGAAGTTTTCTGCTTCAAAAGTTTTTTTTATGTAAGATTCTATTTAACAGAAAATCCCTCAATGTTATGCTGATGTGTTCAGCTGATTTCGGAAGTTGATATCTTGAGTCAACGGTACAGATCAACAAAACAAACCTCTCGTTGGTCCCTAATTGGAGGGGATCCCATTTCCTTGTTTTTCACACAAAGCTAGTTATAAACAAGAAAAAAGTACACTCACACCCTAGAAAGTTTATCTAAAAAACACGGACAACTTCTTGTAATTTAAAAAAAGATACATAAGTTCATGATGTTATAAATAAGTTAATTTTTAAATGAAATGACTAAAATAACCTTAAATTTTGACCCTTACCCGACCCAACACCAGACCTGAATTTCTCTTTACCCGATCTTTATGCCAATCTTCCCCTCAAACTCACGAATCCCAATCTTCCCCTTTCAAACTTGTGATTACCCAATCTTCCACTTTCAAACCCGTGATTATCCAATCTTCCCCTCAAACCCTAAAACTTCAAATTGTCCAAAAAATTCAATCTCTCAGGTCAAAATCAAGGGAAGAGAGTTGAAAGCAAGTGAAGAGAGGGGAAGACGCTAAGGTGTTTTTCATTCTTTCTCTATTTTTCCTGAAAACCAGATCTGAAAACTAGTTTCTTCTATTTTTTTTCTAAGTTATTGGTTGTTTCTTCCACCATTGAAGGAGGAGAAGAACCCACATTTTCTTGTTTTACCTGAGGATCGTAATTGTAGGAAATTTGTTCTTCTTGTTGTTGGGGGTTATGTTATCAAAATATGTGTATTGATATTTTGATATGAAATTTAGTGAGCATTACATTTTTCTTATAATTATTTTTTAAAATTATTGCTGAATAATTTATATAAATATCTGAAAATTAATGAGACTATGATCTTGTATTATTACGAGCGGATTAAGATAATAGGAAATGAAAAAATTATCAACAACATATTAAAGTATGTAATTTTTAATGAATGGTTGCTAGTACGGTTCACTAAGCATTATGAATGCATGTGATCTAGATCCGGATCATATGATGTGAATATACTTTATATAATGAGAGTATATATGACTGGATCGATATGAATTGATATCTTTATCAATGTACCGTTTATCATAAACACATTAATTCGATGATCATAGATAGATCAGTCTAAATCCTGAGTAGTCATGAACTCTTATACATGTCTACTGGATCTTTTGATTCACTCGTTAAAGTTTTTTTGTAAAACAGGCTAGTGACTTTTGTTTTGGAGATTCAGTGATATGGATGACTGCAAACATGATTTTATAAGATTTGGAATCTAAGCTTTTTCAACGGATCGTATATTGATTCTCTTAAGTGTTAATTCTAGAACTGAATGGTTATCGAGTTCAAATTAATAATAAGATTATAAATTAGTCATTCACTAGTGGATGAATGGTACTTAAGGATCAATAGATAATTAGAGGGGTAAAATGATAATTTTGATCAGTTCTAATTTACGAACCAATAATTGGAGGACAAAACTACATGAAATGATTATATCAGTGAACTACATGAGAATACTTTGTAAATACATTCTATAATCTCTAAGAGTGTAATTTCATATTTATAGTGGAGTAATAATAGAATTAATAAATAAGATTATTTAATTAAAAAGTTTAATTAATAATCTGGTACACTGGAGCTTAAGAGCTTAAGATTATAGATCTATGGTCCTCAAGTCACCTCTGTACTACACAGTCTAGGGTATGAATAGTCTAGGATATGAGAAAAGGACTGACTTGTAAATGAATTTTTATTCTGGGGCAAGTACATAATTATGAGATTATGATTAATTAATTAAGAATTAATTATTTGAATTATATATATATATATAATTTTTAAAAATTATATATATATATATATAAATATAATTTTCAAAAATTATATATATATATAATTATCTATTATCTTTCTAGTTATCGATAAGTGAGACAAAATATCTAATTTGTGAAGTAAAATAATTAAATTATTATAATTTGGATCAACTAAATATTTTATTTGTGAAATAACTGATAATGTAGTTGATAAGGATAATCAGATATATTAATTTTGAATTAACTAATATCTAGATATTAATCTGATTAAAATAAATATTTAATTTGTAGTAATTGCTATGTGTAGATCAATGATTGAGAATTATAAATTACCATCGACTGCTGTAGTGTCACGTGACACTACAGCAGTAGGCGTGTACCACTGCAGTGTCACACAGCACTGCAGTGTCAAGGCGCTGTGATTCCTCACGCCAACTGCAATGCTGTGTGGTATTATAGTTGTGCACCATTATTGAGTGGGTCCTAGTGCATTGGGCAATTTGAAATTAAATATTAATTTTTAATTTTTAATTATTTCTAAATGTCTGATACGTCATTATCTAGAACAATATACATATATTATTCTAATGGTATCTATCAGTTAGATCAGTTCATCAATTAAGAATTGAGTTGAGAAGAACATTTTTTGTCAGAGTGATTTTTCTCTACGATTAAGAGTTAATCAAATTTAAAAAAGAATCATCATCACGTTCTTTAGATAATCGTCTCACTAAATTCATTCTTAGTAAATTTATTGATCTCATGTGCTGAGTACATTTAGAGACATAAATAGTGTCTTTTAATATTCTATGTGCTCACACACGTCCTAATGCGTTGAGAATTGACTTAGAAGATTTTGATATGGATCTGGGAGTCTACTGATGTTGGAACAGGTTTCGTGAGACGGATGATCGATCAATTTTGTAAGAACGCTTGATTTAAACTACAAGAGATATATGATTCATTGCCTTGTATGTTGTAGATTGATATATAAATATATAATGGTTCCTGGCTGATTGAAAAAAAGTTTTTAATAAAAAAAAATTGTTATCGCGGTGTTGCGCAAGTTTTGTTTTATTAAAAGATTCAATTTTTATAAAAAGTTCAATTTTTTAAATGTCCACGCGCCACACGTTTCTGCCGCTCACGCGTCACGACGACCAACACTTGTCACTCTCTTGAACGGTGTGGACATGCTTACTGATTTATTCTGCTTACTAAGGAGGTCATAATAGTCAGATAACAATTAAGCGATTAATTCAAACAAAACTATATAATATGTATATGATCCCAATCCCCTAATTTCTTCACCAATTTAGACTAAATCCCCCAATTTCTTTACCAATTTAGACCTATTTCCTCCATTTCTTCACTAATTATGACCCAATCCCCCAATTTCTTCAACAATCAAGCAATTGAGCCTTGTAATAAATTAAAATCATGAATTCAGACTTGTCTTCAAAGCTAGATCTCAATAAAATCTGAAAACATAACTGAAAAACTTACCTAAATAGATGAAAAAACTTACCAAAATAGGTGGAAAAACTAGAAAGATCTTTACCCAAATGGGTGGAAAAACTAGAAAAAAATTACCCAAATCGCGAACTGAAAAAACTTACCCAAATCGGTGGTGCTTTGTCATGGTGCTTCACGGTGGTGCTGTGGTGGTTCGTGGTGGTTTTGTGATGATTCACGGTTGTTCCGTGATGCTTCACGACTGCTCTTCTCCTTCTTCTTTACAGTTCATCTCTTCTTCTTCAGTGTGTTCTTTTATTTTACACATGTTCGGGCTATATTATTTAACCCAAAAATTTGATATAACCTGAAATCTGGGTTTGATATAACCCGTTAGCAAAATATTGATTAAGGACAGTTTTGGTATTTTAAAAAACGTAACGTTGTTAGAAAGTAAATCAACAATTTTTGGATTTTTGTCCTCAAACTAAAATGGCAAGGGAGTTCTGGATGGATTACAAATTGTAAACCACGTGAAGAGATGGCATATTAGAAGCCATTCTTCATAACTTTCTTTTTTGATAGTTTTTACTTTATAAAAAATTGAAAATGCAATGGTCGAATTTTTCTTTTGGAAAAGAAAAGATGAGTTAGTTTTGGTTTGATTTTATTTTAGTGCTCACCCGCTCATATTTTGGTTGATGGTTCGAGGAATAATAAGGAAGATTATGAGGTTTGAATTTTTACGCTTCAAAAGGTATTTATTCTAATCCGTATAAATAGTTGTTTCTCGAATATTTCAAGCTCCAGTATTTTTTGGTGCGACGATTCTTTCAATTAGTATCAGAGTAAAGTTTTTGAATTATCAAGGACTGCCTTGCGAAATATTAATGATGATTTTGTTTGTTTTTGTTGTTCCTTTGTATAACGTAAATTTTTGTTGGTTATGTAAATAGATGGATAATCTATTGAGAGATTCTCTTTCCATTTTGTATTAGTACTCCATTTTCATATATTCTTGTAATTTTCTTCGAGAAAGTTAGGATTCTTATGATGTATTTATTCGTATCGGGTGAAGATCGAAACAATGCAAAAGGAGTAACAAATAATGGATCAAAACTTGCATCCGTGTAGAAGGTGGTTTTATGTGACAAGTTCGGTATTTTGATCGTAACTTTTGGATCTGATATCGGATTGAGCCGATTCAAAGTCTTCTGGAAAGATAACTCAAATCCTCACAGTTCTGTGTATCATGAAGAAGACAAAATGCGGACGTTTTCATGGTACAATTTGTGGCTGAATTTGACACGTTGGGGACTAATGGGATTTTTTTTTTCAAGATTTTTTGGTTCGTTTCATTTGAACGGGATGAAGCTCGTGAGGTGGCAGGTGATAGTCGGTGGTGGCCAGCAGTGAGATCAGGGGTAGAAACCAGCGGTAGACGGTTTGATTGCCAGATCTCAACCTATCTTGAAGATCGATTTTAGATTTTGAATTAAGTGAGGGATAGGATTATGCAAGACTAGGGTTTATTTTAGATATTTGTCTTTCAAACCCTGTTTGTTTGTTTATTATATATTATGCTCAGCATGCTTAGATAATTTTATTTTTTGCATATCACATTTTGATAGCATTTTAGGTTTCTAAAAAGATAAGCATTTATGATTGAATAATAAAGGTAAAATTAATCATAATCAATCAGGGTATAAAATGGCTGATCTTAGAAGTACATTGTTAGTTTAATTGAAATGTAATTTTTAATTTTAATAATCTCGCTAGATATATAATTTGACATTAATTAAATTGTGAGATTATTAGAATTTAGATAAAATTATATTAACTTAAATGTAATACTAATTGAGCATACTTGTTTAATCGGAGTATATTGCTAAAGATTTGGTTGGCTAATTACCTAATCTCACTCAGTAACCTACTGTAATAAAAACTCACGTAATTTCGAAAACCAAGTGGGAGCGAGATTTTTGAACAAAAAATTAGTGTCTCCATTATTGGATCATAGTAAGATATAAGGGTACATTGTCTTCAACTATAATTTTTGTAATGATACCTTGATAAGTGAATAATTGAAACGATCTGTCTAAGTAGGAGTTGTCCACTTGTCACAAGTTTGAGGGTGAAATAATGGTATACACTTGACTCATTTTTGTAGTATCATGCATAAGCGGTTCTTATCACTTATTTTGAGAGACCAAAATTGAACGATAGTTAATTGCTAGATATCAATACTATATTAGTAGGATTACTGAGTATTTATATGAGATTGGTAATTAATTAGATTGGACTATCCTACCGAACATTTTAAATGTGCGTTCTGCCTTAGCGTGTGTCTGTTTATGAGAGTTGAGATATCGTTGCGTACATTGCATGTTAATTTTTTTTTGACTTTTTATTTCCATGTTATGATGTATGCATGAATTATAATTGTGATTTTTATTATTTTTCACAATTAAAATGTCGTCCATGAGCCCATTAGCATCTTTATTGAAAAATATTATCGACGTTAATGGATATTAACTAGGACTTTAATCTGACCATAAAAAGAACCAAGTATACTCCTAATTAACGCTATCATATTTTTTTTTAGAGTTTTACTCAGGAGAATAAAATTAATTAGTATATTCTATGGAGATAGTTTCATATTGGAACTATAGTAAATTCATTCTCCATTGAAGGTGATAAAATTATTAATCTCCAATAAGATGTTTGAAGGGGTAATGTTTAACACTAAAATAGCAAAGGAAACTCGGGTTGATGACCGTATCCATATGATTGTTTTTATTTAACTAGAACTGATATAGTCTTAGAATCCTGAGCGGATTCCTTACATCAATTCATGATTAAACTATAGCACATGCATGAGTGTTTAATTGGACCGAACTGAACTAGCAATTTCAGATAACTAAGAAAATCTTGAAGATACATTGTATGTTAAATGTAACCCTGTCCACTTCTTCTTTTGAGCTTAAGCTTAGTTAAATAAGATGAAGAAGATAAAGATGTCTAAATAGAGTTGAATCAGAGTAAGAAAGAATTTTTCTTGTTCATTAAAGCTGTCTAAGAAAAAATTAAGGTATGCTTTTACTTTTATTTATAAGTTTTCCATCCAACCATCTCACTCCTTAACTTCTTTCTTTTTTTCTTTCAACTCTCACACTCATTTCTCACTGTAAAGGATTTTTCTGGAACAGAAAAATCGATGATAAAGAAAACAATATGTGTAAACAGTAATTTGAGAGAGAGAGAGAGAATGTGTCAAAAAAGTTATTGGGCTTGTATTCGATCTTTTTTTGAGAGTTGTACGTCCTTGTGTTTATATATAAAAATGATAACTAAGTGATAATAAATCCTCATTTTCTGGTGCAAGCCTCGCAGACTGGATAAGATATCAATCTCATCATTTTAAGGGAATATTCCTCTTTGAGATCCTTTTTGTAACAAGCAAACTGATCTAACAATCTTGATTCAATCATACTCCTTCATTAATTCTTTGGTCCAGATTTTACCACGTGTAAAATAGGATTTTGACAGTTCAACGGCCACCATTACACTCAATGACAGTTCATTGGCTACCATTACACGCTTCTTGGAAACACATGGCGTAGTTTCCAAGCAGCCTTTTGACAAGCCTTTGTCATCTTTACATCAGCCATTGTGACGGTTTATCTATGTTCCCTCGCGCCGTTTAGGGATGCACGACATGTGTCACCCGGGCTACTCTAGTGATGACATGAGGTAGCTATCTGTGCCCGATGCGACTGTTTTCCATTTCTTTCCAATCATATCGTGTCAGCGCACTTCTCCATGGGATTTTATCACCCCTTTTCTGCTATTATTTTCACACTTCAACGTCTTTTTATTGTGCCTTCCGACATTTCTTCAACGGATTGAAGTTCTATTTCACATCCATGGCCTATTGAAAACACTCATCTTTCCTCACTTCTTGCTTCTGAACTTGTATGTTTATTCATTTCCATTTCCTTCTTTTTCTTTGCACGTTCTCCCATTTCTCATAATCATGGAGGAAGAAACTATATTCTCCCCCTTTGTTCCTAGGGTTAGAACTAAGCCAGAATTTTGGGAGTTCATGAACATCTACCTAGATACATTTCCTCCTGATGTCCTCTGTTTCCTTGGGGAAAGTGAGGCATTTAGTGTGTCGCAACGTGCACGCGACGCGGATCGGTGATTGAAAAATTATTTTTGAACAAAAAAAATTTACAGTCGCCACCAATCAATTTAGGGTGTGATTGGTCACCCAATTTTTAAAACAAAAATTTTGGTCTACGAAAACTCAAAGATGGTTTGGGAAATGTATTAGTACCCCACAACACCCGTTGTAAAAATGGTTACCAAATTTAATCAAATACTATTCAAATTATATTTTGAAACAATGTTAAAGAAAGAAATAAGTAAAAGTGAATGAAATTAATTTCTGAATGTTCCACAGGTATGCCTTGTGTCATAAAAATGAAACAAAATAAATGACCTTTAATGGGTGGTACAAAGATAATTGAAAAGTATTTTTTTAATTTTTTAATATGTTTTGGAAATCAAAGCATTATTGGAGTTATTCTCGGCATCCCAACCCATCACCTCAGTAGTTCGAGAAATTTGGTATCCAAAAGAAATCAAAGTCCGTCATAAGGATTTTTTAGTGAAAACTAAATAATAAAATTAATAAAATTTAAGTCTAATTATTAAGATTGTAATCCACATATATATGAATATTAACTCTAATAATAAGGGAATGAGATAAGAATCAACTTATAAGCATGAAAATATGACAATGATATATAAATAAATAAGAAATAAAAATAACAAATATAAAGAAAAAGGGGTGAAAGAAAAGTTAGAAATGTATGATAAATTTTATGTGAATGTATAAAGTAAAAAAAGAAATGAATAGTATGTGAAACGAGTAAAGAAGATGCATAAAAATATAAATTTGAAATAAACACTAATATATACTAATAAAAGAAAATGAAAAATAAAATAATGAAAATGAAAGTTAAATTAAATTAAAAAATAAAAAGAAAAAAATGAAAAGGGGAGGGGGACAGAGTGTAACACCCTCCATTTGACCGAGGGTACCACCTTCGGTCAAACATATATTTTTAATATAATTATATTAGTATAAAATATAAATATTAAATAATTGATATTTGAATAAATTAACTTATGTAAATGTTTAATTTTATTAAGATAACATAGACACACACATATATATAAATTTTTTGACTACATAGCCTACTAATTACTATTATTTTCTTCTCTTCAATTATTGTTATTCAAATAGGAAAAGATAAATCATGTACGGTAACTAGTTAAACCGAGTGTCATAAAAAAATAATAAATAAAATCTCAAAATAAAAATAAAAAATATTTTTTGGGATATAAATCTACCCATTTTTTTACTTTTGGATTATGTAGTTTGCTAATTACCATTTTTCCCTTCTTCCATTATTGTTAACCAAATTACAAATGAATGATTATGGACGATAACTAGTTCAAACAAGTGTCACAGAAAAAAAGATCTAAAAATCCTAGTGAGAATATTAAAAAATGTTTGACTATCCATAGAAATGTTTTAATGTTTGACTCTCTATATGGTATTTTATGCATTTTTTATGTATGAAATGTTTGACTCTCTATATGGTATTTTATGCATTTTTTATGTATGAAAAATTATCATAGGGGATTTTTTGCAACAATGTACACTTTTAAGCCATTAAAGAGTTTATTCACATAGAATTAATTTACACCCCTCAAAAGGTTTTATCCTCATACTCATTGATTGAGTTTATGACAAAGATATCTCAGTATCAATTTTAAAGAAAATCATCAATGCATTAAAATTAAACTTCGATTAAGAGTAAAAACTGAAGAAGAATGGACAAACACTTATATATGGAAAATTAAAAAAAGAATATGAATAATAAAAAGATAAAGATCAATGAATAATATATCTTATTAGTAGTGGTGCAAGAAATTTAATCTAAGAAGATCTCTCTTATTTCTCACACATACTCTCTAAAAAATCACTCTCCTTCTCTCAAAAGACCTCTTCTCCTTCTCCCTCTAAAATATCACCTATTTCTTACTCCAAAAGACTCTCTCAAAGTGAAGGACTCACTCCGTATTTATAGGTAAAATTAGGGTTTTCCTTTTTGCTTTTAGTCCTTTTGCTTTTTTATTTTTTATTTTTTAGTCTTTGGACTCTTTTTTTCATTTTTAATCATTCAATTATTTTTCAAATCATTCCCATAGTCTTTGACTAGTATATGGACAAAAAATGCATATTTGCAAAGTATTGGACTAGACATAATACAACATTTACAACTACCATGCTTTGTTTGCGCTTCTAAACTTAGAAGGTGGACAAAAGTGTAGATAAGTATTTTGATCGGTATGAGAATAGTGTATGAAATAGGAGAATAGAAACCTCGACTGATTCGGGCTCTATCAAATGACTGAATTATGAAATAAACCTAGACAGACACAGGCTTTCGACCTCTACTCAACTTGGGATCGAGTTAACCGAGATATCTAAAAGGAAAATGGACCTGGATAGACACAGGCTTCGACCTTGTCTCAATTTATGTTCGATTTAATTGGAGATATTTGAAAAGAAGTGGAGTTGGATAGACTCAGGCTTCGACCTCGACTCAATTCTGGTTCGATTTATCAGAAGATATTTGAAAAAAATGGACCTGGATAGACACAGGCTTCTACCTCGGCTTGGTTCGGGTTTGATTTAACCATATTAATTGAAATGGATCAGGCGCTGGCACCGGGCTTCGACCATGACAAAGTTAGGTTTGATTTAACCAAAGGAGATGGACCTGGATAAAGACATGCTTCGATCTCGACCTGATGTGGGTTTGATTTAACCAGATATATTTGAAAAGAAATGCACCTAGATAGACGTAGGTTTCACTCTCGACTCAATTCAGGTTCGATTTAACCAGAGATTTAAAAAGAAATGGACCTTGATAGATACAGGCTGCCACCTAAACTTAATTCGGGTTCGATTTAACCAAAGATAGTTGAAAAAGAAATGGACCTGGAAGACGAAGGCTTCAACCTCGACTCAATTCGGGTTCGATTTAACCGAGATATTTGAAAGGAAAATGTACCTGGATAGACACAGGCTTCGACCGTGACTGAGTCGGGTTTGATTTAACCATATTGATTGAAACGGATCAGGCACTGACACCATTTGTCGACCATGACAAAATCAGGTTCAATTTAACCATATTGATTTTTAAAAAGAAATGGACCTGGAAGGTGATTTCACATACTGCCTTTTACACTCAGAGTGATCATCTTTTCCTTATTTTTTCTTTTTCTTTTTTTCTTCTTTCCTTTTTTTGAAAGTTGATATCTTACTCATGACAAATATATATTGAGGTATTAACTTATTTAAATCCACGCTCTTATTGTAGATAGATCGTCTTGATCCGAAGAGGACTTTCATTTGGGTTGTAATGTAGGCTAGGGTTTATAGGCTGCCAAAAGAAAGTGTATCAAAGGATCAAAACTTATCTGAAAAGGATATGTCTACCAATGATCCATTGATGATTTTTCCAAACAAAGACTTCCCCGTTGTGGGTTTTGACATTTTGTCTTGAGGAAAAAAAATTGGTTGTTATGTATGAACTTTTTGCAACAACTACCACTAGTCTGGGAAACTGCATTTAGAATTTCCGTTGAACAAATTTCCCCTAATGTAAGAGGAGACTCTAAAAAAATATCACAAGGCTCACTTGGCTTTGACTTTTTTTTTGCATTTGTAATATTTTTTGTTGAATATTTTTTGCCTTTGTCTTTTTCTTTTCCTCCAGTTTAAGAAACTTTTCAACTTTTAAGACATGCCCTTTGACAAAGGAACTATTGCCCCAGTGTGGGGACTGATCATTGACTGGGTGTCATGAAATGAAGATTTTTTTAAGGCTCAATTGGGCTTGTAATGGACAAAAGTGTTTTGGATTATAGAAAAATGTCTTTCTATCATTTTTAATCAGTAGTAAATTAAATAAGAACATGACCTCATATAAGAATAATAAGAACATGTCTTTCTATCATTTTTTGTAATGTCTTTATTCACCAGAAAAAATTCTATTTTCACTTTCATCTGTCTCTTCACTAGAAATAAGATTGTCAAATCTATATTTGATATTACTTATGCTTTTATTCTCAAATTCATGATTCCTAATCTGGGTTGGTCAGTTGGGTGAAAGGAAAGAAATGAGAAAGGTGTAAGAATATGACATCAATGAATGAAGAATTGGAATTTATTAACTTTGAGATGAGTAGAAATGGAACTCGAACAAAATTAGAAATGAAACTAGGAGAGGACTAAAAAAATAGACGAAATGCAATAAGAAAATGCATACCAAAATTTTTTAAGACACTGGATAGAGCTTTTAGAAATTTGACATTAACTTGTCACTCTTGAAAGTTCCTAAGAAGCACTGGCAACTTAGTGATATCTCATTTATTGAACATATAATTAGGGCAACAACGATATATGGAAACATCAATACATTGCAACCATAAAAACATTCACCACATTAAGTTGTTTTATTATCACATGAAATGATGTGCTCCATGGAATTTACCATGACATCCTCATGCTCTGGTGGAGAGTTAGAGCTAATTATGGGTTGTCATTATCATCTTTCTTGAAATTTAGTCAACTGACTTTAATTAACATCTTAACTCTAGCTTTCAACGCTGTACAATTTTCAGTTGAATGTCCTATCACTCTAGCATGATAATCACATCGAGTAGTTAGATCATACCATATAGGATATAGTAGCTGGAGAGGCTGGTAAGGGACCAACACCAAATGCTTATTCTGTATTTATTGTGGTAATAATTTTATATAGGACATCGAAATTGGATAATATTGGACAAACCGTTGGTTATTCTTTGTTCTCCTTCGCGGTTGATCAACCTGACCAATTTTGCTAGTGAGTTGGTGGTCTTAGACCAGTTCTTGGGTTGTTTTGAAATGTTGATTGTTGGGAGGGATAATTGTATGACACTTGCCAAGTATTTGCCACACTTGATGTCACAGATTTAGGTCATTCACTGAACTTTGAAAAACACCACCCAAGGTTCATCGCTTATGATGGGTTCACAAAATTGTTTGTCTGTACATCTCCCTCTTTTTGCTTCGATGACGACCTATTTATGTGGAGGACGCTTCTGACACAGCTTCTGAAATTTTACCATTTTTTATCCCAGATTCTATTCTTTGACCAATCACTATAATGTTAGGGAAGTTGTTTAAAGCGTTCTCAATCATCCTATTATAGAATAGAGACCTCAGGGTTCTGATAAACATTGCATCAATCTCCTCTCCAGACAAAGAGGGTTGTACCTGTGCAGCTAATTCCCTCCACCTTTGTGCATATTCTTTAAATCCTTCAGTAGGATTTTTCTCTAACCTTTATATATCCAAATGATCATGAGCCATGTTCGTATTGTGCTTGTACTATCTTAAGAAAGTATCAGCTAAGTATTTCTACCTCTAAATATGTTGGTTATCCAATTGGATATACTAGAGAGATGCAGCCCTCATCAGGCTATCTTGAAAAAAATGGATCAACAACTTATCATCATGCGCACATTCAGACATTTTCCTATAATACATAATAAGGTGACTCCTCAAGCATGTGCTACCATGATATTTTTCAAACTCAGGTAGTTCGAATTTGTGAGGGATGGTTACATCTAGGACCAGACATAATTGTGTAGCATTAATGGTACCGTACACATCCGTTCCTTCAATAGCACACAACCTCTCTTCTAGAAAATCCAACTTATCACTTATCAATGGATTTTCGCTTACCTTCGTAACGAGCCTCTGTGCTTTTGATGATTAACATGTTCATCTTATGGCGTGAAAGATTGATTGTGGCCAACTACTAGTGTTGGGGTGTTGTATCCAAATTTTCTTGAATGCATCAATTCCTGGAGTCTTGGAAATAGGTAGTGCTGCACATTTATTGGTATCAATGGAGTATGCTGGAATTGGTCCTCTTGATGACGTTGGTAGGTTGGAGTGAATCCAAGAGGGTTGAAGTATCATTTAGCAGTTGATCTCGTGATCATGGAGCCCTTTACGGATTTTCAAGACATGCTTTTCCTTTTTGGTGGCGAGAAGTTCCAGGACTCTGGCCATTTGCTCTTTTTAGCTCTCAAATTTCTTGTTTCATTTTCTCTGGTGAATTCTCTCTCTCTTGTTCATCCATGATTCTAGCCTGAGATCATGTTCTTTCAAGATGATGGAGGCATACCCAATGAGTTCTTTTTCTTTTTATTTTTAACATAAAAACTATATTAGTGTATGCATGAAGGCAAGAAATAAACTACAATGCATGAAGGAATGAAAGAAACTTCAATGCATGGAAAATAAATCACAATGCATGAAAGAGTAAATGAACCTATAAAATAATGAAGCAAATGATGCCTATATATGCACTAAAGGATAAACCTAGAATGCATAATAGAGAGAATGAAAAATTGATGTGTGGAATGGAGAGTTATATACAAATCATAAATTACAAAAATGTTGAAATATGGTGTTAATAAAAATTCTAAAAAATGGAGAAAAATAAGATTTGTCATAAAAAAAATTTCTACTTATATGCGAAAATGGTAACAATAGTAATCAATGATTTATGCAGTGATGACAATGATACATAGACAATAGTGATGATGATCATGACGATGATGATCATGACGATGATGATATGGATGATGTTGAGGATGATGATATTGATGATGATGATGATGATGATGATGATGATGGTGATGATGATGACTCAACTGTTAGAAACAATTAAAAAACAAATTGTGACAGATAGCAAGTACGACAAAAATATTCTACGTGTCCTATTTGAATACCTTAGAATTTGTTCTTGATTGCACATTGGCAGGCTTTAAGGCTATCTAGATATGTGTGGTTAGGGTCTAAACTGTTAAAAGGTTTCAGGCTGTCCACACTGTTATCCAATCGGAGTAACAGAGGCCCCCAAAAATTATCCCGAAAGGGTCCACCTAAGTGAGAACTTTCATGAGCAAGCACGAAAAGCGCAATTCCACGAAGGCATTCCACTACTCATCTTCGGTAATCCTAAAGGGAAGGCTCAGGTACGGGACTAGTGTACGTGTGAAATAAGAAGCTATGCAAATAAATATAAACCATAAAACAAACTATATGCAACTACAAACATGAATAAGAACAACAAATGAATCACATAAATAAACAAAAAATGATAGCATATGATAAAAATTTTGGCTTGACTCTCTATTGATCTAAAACTGATTAGTTCAATTGAGTCCCAAATGGAGTCTTCAAGCTATTGCAACGTGCACGCGACGCGGAGCAATGATTAAAAAATAATTTTTGAACAAAAGAAATTGTGAATCGTCACCAATTATTTTAGGGCATGATTAGTCACCCAATTTTTAAAACAAAAATTTTGGTCTATGAAAACTCAAAGTTGGTTTGGGAATCATTTCTGTGTAGGGAAGTTGTTAGCACCCCATAACACCCATTCTAAAAATGGTTACCAAATTTAACCAAATGCTATCCAAATTATATTTTGAAGCAACGTTAAAGAAAGACAAACATAAAAGTGAAACAAAATAAATGACCTTTAATGGGTGGTACAAAGACCATTGAAAAAGTAATTTTTAGTTTTTTTTAATTTTTTTGGGAAATCGAAGCATTATTAGAGTTATTATCCGTATCCCAAAAATAAACTCTCACCTCAATAATTCGATAAGTTTTGTATCCAAAAAAACTCAAAGTCCGTCATAAGGATTTTTTTAGGGGAAACTAAATAATGGAATTAACAAAATTTAAGTCTAATTGTTAAGATTGTAATCCACGCATATATAAATATCAACTCTAATGATAAGGGAATAAGATAAAAATCCACTTATAAGCATCGCAATATGACAATGATACATAAATAACTAATAAATAAATTTGAAATATATGATAAATTTGATGAGAATGTATAGAGTAAAAAAAGAAATGAATAGTATGTGAAACATGTAAAGAAGATGCATAAAAATATAAATTGATATAAAGACTAATATATACTAATAAAAGAAAATGAGAAGTAAAATAATAAAACTGATAAATAAATTAAATTTAAAAAAGAAAAAGAAAAAATGAAAAGGGCATGGGAACAAAGGGTAACACCCTCTGTTTGACCGAGGTACTCACACTCGGTCAAACATTTTTTTTAAATATAATTATATTATTATAAAAATATAAATATTAAATAATTTATATTCATATATATATATATATATATATATATCTGTAAATGCATAATCGACATAAATATATTATTTTTGATTACATAGCCTACTAATTGCTTTTATTTTTTTCTCTTCAATTATTGTAATTCAAATAGAAAAAGAGAAATCAAGGACGTAACTGGTTAAACCGAGTGTCATAAAAAATAATAAATAAAATCTCAATATAAAAATAAAAAATATTTCTTTGAAATATAAATATACCCATTTTTTTTTACTTTTGGACTACTTAGTTACTAATTACCATTTTTTATTTCTTCCATTATTGTTGATAAAATAGCAACAGAATGATCATGAAAGGTAATTAGCTTAACAAAGTGTCACAAAAAGATCTAAAAATCCTAGTGAGAATATTGAAAAAGGGGTTCAAAGAATTATTATTTGCATAATCATTATCCATATTTTAACTCTCTATATGATATTTTATGCATTTTCTTTATGTGTGAGAAATTATCACAGAATTGCAACATTGTACACTTTCAACCCATTAAAGGGTTGATTCACATTGAGTTAATTTGCACCCCTCAAAAGGCTTTATCCACATACTCATTGATTGAGATGATTACAAAGATATCTCGGTATCAATTTTAAAGAAAATCATCAATGCATTAAAATAAAACTTAAATTAAGAGTAAAAAATGAAGAAGAATGGACAAACACTTATATATAGAAAATGAAACAAAGAATATGAATGAGAAAAAGATGAAGATCAATGCATAATAAACACTCAAGTTGGATGAGTCTCTAAAAGACGCGGGACTAACTAGGACTCAAGCCATGGAGGATAAGGATAAGGAGGTTGAAACCGAGTTTCAAGCGATTTTTGATGAAGTCGAGCATGCCATCTATAGCTTAGGGTATAGAGACAGTTTGACTCAAACTCCTATGACAAGGCTTCTTTCATATGATCCTTCAAATCTGGTTACTGAGGACGTTCCCGCTGAGGTAAGTACTACTGAGGGTGCATCCACCAACGTATCCGCTGAAGAGCGCACTGTTATCTCTTAACTTTGTAATTTTTCTTTTCTACACTCTTTTTTTAACTCAATGTACTCTTTCTTTTCTTTTCCTTTCTAATGAGAAGAACTTTTCTTTCTTTATGACTAACTTCTCCTCATTTCATTTTCTGCGAAGTTCTTTTTTCTTTATGTTTCCTTTGCAAAATATTTCCAATGCATTTTTCTTCCATTTACAGGGACTGGCACTTTTGTGCTCAATTTCCTTTGGTGAATGACTACCCATTGTAGTACTGTCCATTCTCAAAGACTAAATATTTTTAGCTCCTGTTTCCTTTAGAGAACAGCTACTTATTGTAGCATACTCCATTTTCAAGGACAGATTCATTGAAGAACCATGAACCAAGTTTTCTTTAGACAACGACTGCCCATTGTAGTACTGTCCATTCTCAAGGACTTAGGATCATTATAGAACCATGACCCCAGTTTCTTTTAGAGAATGGCTGCCCATTATAGTGTAGTCACTTCCCAAGAATTTAGGCTCATTGCAGAATCATGGTCCTGGTTTCCTTTAGAGAACGACTACCCATTATAGTGTAGTCCGTTCTTAAGGACTTAGGCACATTGTAGAACAATGGCACTGGTTTCCTTTAGAGAATGGCTGCCCATTGTAGTGCAGTCTTTTCCAAGAATTTAGGCTCATTGTAGAACCATGTCCCTAGTTTTATTTAGAGGACGACTGCCCATTGTTGTGCAGTCTGTTCTCAAGGACTTAAGCTCATTGTAAAACCATGACCCTGGTTTACTTTAGAGAACGGTCACCCATTGTAGGGAAGTTTGTTCTCAAGGACTTAGGCTCAATGTAGAACCATGGCTCCGGTTTCTTTTAGAGAACGGCTCCCCATCGTAATGCAGTTTGATCTCAATGACTTAGGCTCATTGTAGAACCATGGCCCCAGTTTACTTTAGAGAACGGCTGCCCATTGTAGTACAGTCCATTATCAAGGACTTAGGCTCACTGTAGAACCATGACCCTGATTTTCTTTAGAGAACGGTTTTCCATTGTAGTGTAGTCCGTTCTTGAGGACTTACGCTCATTATAGAACCATAGTCCTGTTTTTTTAGAGAATGGTTGCCCATTGTAGGGCAGTCCGTTCACAAGAACTTAGACTCATTGTAAAACCATGACCCCGGTTTCCTTTAGAAAATGGTTGCCCATTGTAGTGCAGTTCATTATCAAGGAATTAAGCTCATTGTAGAACAATAGCACCAGTTTCATTGAGAAAACGGCTGCCCATTGTAGCGCAGTCCGTTCTCAAGGACTTAGGCTCATTGTTGAACAATGGCTCCAGTTTTATTTTGAAAATGACTGCCCATTATAGTGTTGTCCATTCTCAAGGACTTAGGCTCATTGTTGAACCGTGATCCCAATTCTTATTTGCTATTTCCCGAAGGAGGGAGAGAGTTGACACCAAGAATTTTTACGTGGAAAACTCTTGTGTGAAAAAAACCACGGAAAAATATTCACTATAATGAATTTACATGTTAGACATAGTATCTTTTCAGATGCGCATCATTCCAAGGTTTGGCTAAGTCTTCCTGTCTTCCATCGTTAAATAATAATATCAACTGCCTCCAATTCTACTGACAATGTATGGCCATTCCCGATTCGGTCCCAACTTTCCTACCGTCTGAAAAATATTCTTCAGCACTAGATCTCCTCTTTGAAATCTCCATTTCTGAATCTTCTTTCAGAAGTAAGTTCTCCTTTTCTGATCGATTAATGTCGTTTCTCTCTTTTCCTCTAGAAGGTCCTAATTCTCTTTTATCAATTCCATATTTTGTGAGTCGCTCACACTTGATTTCATAGTCAGACTTCCAATCTCAACGAGTATTATTGCTTCCTTTCCATACGCCCACAGTATTGCAGGTAACTCTTCCATCCATCTTCTTTTAGCTGATTCTATCTGCCTTTTCAAACTTTCTAATATGATTTGATTTGATATTTCATTTTGGCCTTTTTCTTGCAGGTAGTACAGCATAGAAAATTGGTTGATAATTTTCAAGCCCTCACAAAAAGCCTTAACTATCTTCTTTGTGAATTGGATCCCGTTTTCTAAGACGATTACTTATGGGATTCCATACCTGCACACTATGTTTTTCCACAAGAACCCCTACACTTCCACTACTCGAATCCTTGCATACGTTAAAAGCCTCAATCCATTTTGTAAAGTAATCCAATGCGACCAACGTAAAGCGTTTCTGAGTAGGTGCCATGGGAAGCGGTACATATTATGCCTCTTTCATTTTCATACACTTTAGATTTGGACCTCAAAAAAACCTTCTATACATGCCTTCGTGCGCCAATGATCTTCCCCCGGTGTGAGTTTTGTACATGCCTTCGTGAATTTCCGCTAGCACATATTATGCCTCTTTCATTTTCAGACACTTTAGATTTAGACCTAAAAAAAACCTTTTATACAATATTTTGTTGATTAAAGAGTACTGGAACTTTGCTGCTGAAATTTTCTTGCCAAATATTTTTCTTCAGGAAATTCTCCTCTTTCTAATAATAGATTATGTCATCCTGCCAGCTAGGCTCTGCCTTGACTTCTATCTCTGTAACATTTTGCAACAGAAACTTTACACTTGGTTCTTTGAGAAATTCCACCGGCATGTGTCTTTTGTATGTGAGTTGTAATGATGATCCCAAGTTTGCCAATGCATCTACATGACTATTTTCAGCTCTTGGTATATGGTGGGTCTCGTAGTTCTTCAATAGATTCAATAGGTCTTTAGTCTATTGTAAATATTCTATCATAATTGTATCTTTTGCTGCGAATTCTCCTGCTACCTGTTTCATAATTAACATGGAATCATAAAAGATTTTTACTTTCGTTACCTCAAGTTCCAGCATGCAGCAACATGCTGACTCCTGCTATTAAGGCTTAATATTCCGCTTCATTGTTTAATGCTGACTCTTACTACAAAGTCAGTGAATACTTGTCATTTGATCGATGTTCTTGGCTCATACCAGATTTCATACTATCCAAGCTCAATTGCTTACTTTTCCATCCTTTCTCTTATTTCTGGTGACTGCAACATACTTCTAACAGGCGAGTCCGTTAACTCTTTAATGTCGTGTGCTTGGAAAGGGTCTCAACTACCTCGCCGTAACTAGAACGGCTAACAATGACTTTTCCATCTTCTTATATCTGACTTCGGCTGCCGCAAAACTCTTACTTACAAAGTAAACAAGATTTTGTTTCCTGTTTTCCTTTTTGGTAAGAATGATTCTTACTCCCACTTACAGAAGCAACTCCTCACTAGGAAGCAGCTTCAAAAGCAATGGTAGAGTTATCCAATATTCCTTGATCTTCCTAAAAGCATCTTCACACTCTTCATCCCACCTGTCAACATAATTCTTATTTAGTTTTACGAAGAATAGCTTGTACTTGTCCGTTGACCTCAAAAGAAATCTATTCAGAGTCGCTAATTATCTCGGCAGACTTTGCACTTCTTTACGAGTTTTAGGGGATTTCATTTCCATGATGGCCTTCACTTGATCTGGGTTGACTTCAATCCCCTGTTGTGTCACTAAGTGCCCTAGGAATTTTCCCGTTGCCTCTCCGAATGTTCACTTCTCTAGGTTGAGTTTCATGAAGATTTTTTCTCAGGAATGAAAAGGCTTCATCAAGATCTTTGATGTGATCTTGTTGTTTTCTGCTCTTAACCAGCATGTCATCCACGTAAACTTTCATTTCATCTTATTTGCTCTCGAAAGATTTGTTCACAAGCCTTTTGTAAGTTGCTCATGCATTTTTCAAGCCAATGGACATTACTTTATAACATAAAATACTTTGTTCAATGATAAATGAAGTCTTTTCTTGATCAGGTTGAAACATTTTCACCTGATTATATTCTAAATAGGAGTCCATGAGATGAGGAGTTCATGTCCTGAGGTTGCATCCACTATTTGGTCTATCCTTGGCAATGGATAATCATATTTTGGGCACGCTTTGTTTAGATCGGTGAAGTCAACACAGATCCTCCATTTCCCGTTCTTTTTTCACCATAACTACGTTTACAAGCCATTATGGATAGTCTACTTCCTGAATGAAGTCGACCCTTAAAAACTTCTCCACCTTATTGTCGCGTTTTGTTCTAGGGAGATTCTTCTTTTCCATTGTTTCACTGGTTTGACAGCGGGATCTATATTCAACTTATGAGATATTATATCTTTTGGAATACCTGGCATTTTTTGTGCCATATGCGCGAAGACATCTCCATTTTTCTCGAAAAGTCTTTCAACCTTTCCTTTTTTGCTTCTTCAAGTTGGCCCCCGATGTTGATTGTCTTTTAAGATCCTTTATCAAGGTACACAAGTTCAGTGGCTTCTCCTGCTTCGTACCTCAAGTTGGAAGGGCCATCTTACCCGTCCTCCATTGATTACTATTGTTCCCTTACCTCCACCTTTTGGCGTTTTGGCTTCTTTTCTGTTGCTATTCATATGGCAAACTCTAGTACTGTTATGGCGCATATACGAGCAGCAACTTGATCTCCCTTTATCATTTTTTATCCCTTCTGGGGATGGATAGTTTAGTTCCTGATAATAGGTGGATAGAACGGCCTTCATCTTCTGCAACCATATCTTTTCCAAGATCGCATTCACCAGGAGAACTATTATTCCTTTAAAGTAGCTATCATTCCATTGAAACCTATCAAAGGCTGCGATGGGCCTTGCAACTTTTGGTCTCCCATGCACATTTCTCCAAGGGTTGAAAAATGCAGGATGTTGACAGCAATTCTGTCATTGTTCAACACTCTTCTCAGTAGGTAGTTTCCAACCTGAATAGTTATAACCAAAGCGTCGTTGTGTTGTCTATTGTGCTCCTCCAAATATAATTCATCGAAGATCAATTGCAAGTTTCCGTTGTCACTTGATGAACTTCCTTTCTCCCAACATTCCTTCAATGGGGGATTTTTGCAATACATCTTTCTTTCTTTCTTTCTAGGTGGTTCCATCTTGCCCGTTAGTGCGATTTTGGTATCCATAATTTCGGGCAGTCATTTCCCTTTATACTAGACCTCCTTCTCCATATCCTACTTCTGCCCATCCTCCTAGACATATTGTTGGAGGTATTCGTCCTTGACCACTTCCTCAAAATAGTCCTTGTGTTTGAAGTAGTCTTTCATGTAGTGCTCATAACTTTTATGAAAGAAGCAATACTTGTCTTTGCCTTTGTAGCTTGGTTTTTTTATCAACGACGTTGGTCTTTTCAACCATGGTTTATTCTTGATCACCTCGAGAATTTGATTCACATGCATGGTGAGAGGGTGTAGACTTTGTCCTTGGGATAAATTTTGTTTACGAATCTTCCCCTATTTTCAGTCTTTTCCCATTTAATCTCATTCCGTCTATCACTCTTTTCTAACCTTCCCGTTCTATTCTTTCCCGTGCTGGAATTTTGTTTTCCTTTCTATTGCTCTTCTGTCCTTCATTTCATCAACTCCAACAATCTTCTCTTTTCTTCCTCCAACGTGATATAAGTTTATGCTTGTTGAAATGTTTCCGCCATGGACAACGGTTTCAACTTTGACAAATCTTCAAAGAGGGGAGAATTTGGTTCCAACCTTTGTCTGAAAGCCAGTCTTTCCACACGATCATCACAAATTTCTACTTTTCCATTTCATCATTGAATCTGGGGGTGTATTCACGCAGATATTATCCCTTCTTGATGAAGATGGTCAGGAGGTATTCCGTGTCCTCCATGACTAAACAGTACACTGACTACTACTCTAGGAAGACCAAGGACACGGTGGTGAAGTTAGTGACTGAATGAGAAGGGAGTGAATTCTGCCATTTCAAGGCACTCCCATATAGACTGGTGGGAAACATTCTGCACATTAGCTTATCTTCATGTTGGTACAATGCCAATACTTATTTGAATCGCCTAACGTGGTCCACTGGATCAAATTTCCCTTTATAGCATTTTAATTTGGGCGCCTCAAATTTCTTGGGAACTGGGGACGAGTAAGTGAATCCAGGTCCACCTTTCTCGTACTCCCAAGTTTCCTTATCTCCATCATCTTCTTCTCCAGCATCTCCTCTATGGCCTTTTCCTTTATGAGTTTTGGTGAACGGGTTTCTCTTGTCATTTCCTTATATGGTCATGAGATTGGATTTCCCCATCTTCTTACTACACATTCCTACTGGTCTCATGTTACGGTAAGAGAGTGCTTCGGGTGGAGCAAACCTCAGGTCTGGGAGATAAGAAAGTAATGGTCGGATGATGTGTCAGAATCTGATTGGTTAACACTAAAGCAAGTGAGACCCATTGGAATAGAAAGTGGAACTGGCATCTTGCTGCTCCGCTTGGCTCTTACGGATGCTCGAGAGAGCGACACATGGTGGAGAGAGGAATTGGTGGCTTCGCTCGACTCGGCTTGGGCTTGGGTTTTGACTTGGACTCTTCATTTGGACTCATTCTCTTGAGTTATTCTCATGAATATCCATCTTTTTCCATTGCAATCTTGACCCAATTGTTTATTTTTCCTGAAAAACAATTTAAACTAAATTAAAATTAAATATTTTCAAATCACAATATTTTTATATTAATTGCATAAAAATATTTAATTAAAACCTAATTTAATTTGGCAATTATTAACATATTAAGTGTATTTTCAAGAACTTATCAATACCCTCAACCAGCTATTGCTAGACTCTAGCAATGCAAGCGTAAACAAGAAACAAACCATGAAAAAACAATTTGGAAGGAAATTTTAACAAGATTATCTAAGTATTTCAGACAAACATTCAGTAAAAGATCACAACCGCTATCTAAATTATTTCAATCATAACTCCCAAAATTTTGTGTGTGTGCATTAAGCCAGAGTCCTCTTACTATTTCCCACAATACATATAACCATGAAAATTAACCACGTAAAAGCCTCAACTCCATATTTTCACGGATAAATATTTCAATTTAATTCGGGGTAAGGTTTTCACTCATGGAGTTGGAAAGAAAAGTAAACACTCAATTTGGATAGACAATATTTAGGACAAGTAAATAAATGAACATTGATCACAAGAAAGGAATTTTTGCTATTTTTATTGTGTTAATGAAAAATAGAGTCATGCATCAGAATTTCAAATGGTAAATTTTGAAATAAACAAAGGATAATAGAGCCATGAAAATAAAAGATCAATAGAACATTGTCTTCTTAGAATGATGGAAGACTTATTGACATGATGAGTATATCTACGCGACCTGTCGTGAGTCTCCAAAACAAATAACATAAAAACACACCAAACTAAAACAAACTAAATAACAAAAAAATAATAATAGTAATGAAAAAATAATGTAAACCACTCAGAATTGACAAACCGGGTTATTGAGAAAAATCTCTTCTACTTGGCTCACTCTTTCAATGTAATGATTCAGTATCTGGCAATTGACTCTAAATATTTTCCCATCATTCGGGTCCTCAACCTAGACAGAACCATTGGGAAAGACTTGCTTTACTATTAATGGGACAATCCACCTTGACCTTAACTTACCTGGATGGAGATGTAGACGAGAATCATATAGATGCACTTTCTGATTTGTCTCCAAATGTTTTCGCACGATCTTTTTATCATAAGCTACTTTTATTTTTTCTTTAGATCCTGGAGTTTTCATATGCATAATTTCTCAACTCCTCAATTTTTGATAGCTGGAGTTTGCGATTGATACCTACAGCACTTAGATAAAAATTCAGAGCTATGATAGCCCAATGAGCCTTATGTTAAAGTTCTACATGTAAATGACAGGCTTTTCAAAAAACAAGCCTCTAGGGAGACATCCCAAGAGGGGATTTGTAGGCAGTACGATATGCCCAGAGTGCGTCTAAAAGATGTGAAGACCAGTCTTTGCTGTCAGGTCTTACCGTCTTTTTGAAAATTTTTGTTTTATCTCCCTATTGACCAATTCAGCTTGACAATTTGTCTGAGGATGATAAGCATTGGCAACCTTATGAATCACACCATATTTACGCATGAGAGCCTCAAAAGACCAACTGCAGAAATGAGTCCCCTAATCACTAATGATAGCTCGTGGTGTATAAAACCGCAACAACACATTTTCCTTTAAGAACTTTACTACTGTTGCATTATCATTGGTTCAACATAGTATAGGCTCGAACCACTCAGAAACATAATCTATAATCATGAGAATATAAAGGTAACCGGAATAAGGTGGAAATGGTCCCATAAAATCTATTCCCTAACACATGAACGACAAAACTTATTACTGTCTTTGAACAAAATGGGCCAATAAAGACCACACTAAAACATTTTAGCACCAGTCTTCTTTACAGATAAATGACCACCGCATGCATCATTGTGAAAAAATTTCATAACACTAGACACTTCATCCTCGGGGATACATCTCCTCAGTATTTGATCAGGAAAGTATTTAAACAAATACAGATCATCCCAATAAAAATTTGGCACCTCAACCAGAAACTTGCGCTTATCTTGCAAACTCCACTCACAAGGTAGTTCATTTGTCACTAAGTAGTTAACAATATGTGCATACCAAGGTAACTTACTAGCAACAAAAAATTGTTCGTCGGGAAAATCATCATGGTAGAATCATTGAATTCAAGTCGGGACAAATGATCCGCGACAACATTTTTAACACCTTTTTAATCCTTTATAGTCACATTAAATTCCTGCAAGAGAAGGATCCACCAAATTAATCACGCCTTAGCATCCTTTTTAGAATGGATATACTTATGGGAAGAGTGATCTGTAAATATAGTTATGGGTAAACCAATCACGTATGCACGGAATTCGTCAAGAGCGAACATCATAGAAAGAAACTCCTTCTTAGTGGTTGAGTAATTCATTTAAGCATTATTCAAAGTTCAACTTGCATAATAGATAACAAAGGGCTTCCCTTCGCTTAGTTGACCTAAAACAGCTCCAACAACAAAATTATTGGCATCACACAGGATTTTGAATTGTAAACTCCAATCTGGTGGTTGAATGATAGGAACAGAAGTTAATTTCACTATAAGTGTTTGAAAGTCATCCTCATACTTAGGTGTCCATTCAAAAACAACATTTATGGCTAGGAGGTTACATAGGGGACGAGAAATCATTGAAAAGTTCTGTATGAACCTCCAATTAAAACCAGCATGACCCAAGAATGATCTTACATTTTTTACGGTTTTGTGAGTGGGTAAATCGGAGATGAGATCAATCTTGGATTGATCAACCTCAGTCCCACTCTAAGAAATAATATGGTCAAGACTATGCATGATGACATCATGAAATGACACTTCTCCATTTCAATACGAGACTTTTTTCTTCACATCTAGTTAAAACAGCTTCTCAGTTAGAATGTCACGAGTCAAAAGAATCACCAAAGATAGTTAAACCATCCATAAACACTTCCATACATTTTTCAATCATGTCACTGAAAATTCTCATCATGCATCTCTAGAAGGTAGTCGGTTCATTACACAACCCAAATGGCATACACTGAAAAGCAAATGTACCAAAAGGACAGGTAAATGTGGTCTTATCTTGATCTTCCAATGCAATCTTGATCTGATAATAACTTGAGTAGCCATCAAAAGCAATAATAAGGATGACCAACATCATGTTCAAGGATTTAGACGATGAATGGAAGAGGAAAATGATCTTTGCGGGTAGCAGCGTTCAACTTTTGGTAGTCAATGCACATGCGCCAACCCGTCACAGTTCTTGTAGGGACAAGAGCCCCCTTCTCATTCTTTACTACATTGACACCAAACTTCTTAGGAACTACTTAAGTTGGATGGCCCATTTGCTATCAGCGACTGGATAAATGATGCCAACTTCAGTACTTCATTCTTAACTTCATGATTGAGTTCAGCCTTCTTTGGGGATCCCTTTGAGGAACAACCTCGTCTTCCAAATTCATACGGTGTGAGCATACTAAGGGGCTTATACCTTTGATGTCAGCAATCATCCAACCTAATTGATTTATGTTCCCGTAGCATATGGTTTAATTTTTTCTCTTGTGATGCATTGAGGTTAGATGAAATGATAACCGGAAAGGTGTCACCATTTCCCAAGAATGCATGTTTTAGTCCTTCGGGTAATTGGGCCAACTTGATATTGGGGACCTCTTTATTAGAAGGTTTTGGATTCTCTTTCTCACGAGGTAGCTCTTCGAAGCATAATTGCCAAAACTTGGTCCCTTTGACTTGTGAATGTTTATAAATGGTTGCATTGTTAACCAACTCACACAGACTGCAATTTTCAAATTTTGAGATATAGAGAAAATCATCAAGATCATTAGAATTACAATTCAGATTAGCTTCTCCAAAATGAGTGTGATGATTAGAAATATTTGGTGACACTCGTCATTATCATGTGGTTGCTTTCCAATGTGAAAAAAATTTACTTCTAAGGTCATGTTCCCAAAAGATATCTTGATTAGACCATTCCTTTAGTTGATTAAAGCATTTGCAGTGGCGAGGAAAGGTCTATCGAGGATAATGGGAATCTTTGATTCCATGCTTATCATAGACTGGATATCAAGGACAAGGAAGTCAATGGGGTAATAGAAATTCTCAATTTGAACCAAAACATCCTCATCTATAACCCGAGTCTTTTTTATTGATCGATCGACCAATTGCAACACCACAGAATTTGGCTTAATTTCACCAAGGCCGAGTTGTGAGTAAACATAGTAGGGCATGAGATTAACAATCAGACCAATGTCGAGCAAACTTGGCACTTCATGAGTCCCAATATGATAAGAGATTGTGGGACAACCAGAATCTTTGTAATTTGGTGGTGTCTTCTGCTCAATCACCGTACTTACTTGCTTTGTCGAGAAAGCAGTTTTCTTGACATGATGCTTCCTTTTTATAGTGCACAAATCCTTTATAACTTTGGCATAGGCATGCACTTGATTAATGATATGAAGCAAGGAAGATTAATCTTCACTTGTGTCAAGTACTCTAGGTTCTCATTTTTTTTACTTTCAAGTATTTTTCTAGTAGGATGAAGAGCTTGGGAAAATGACACTTTAACTGGAGATTCAATTGTCTGATTTTTCTTAGGGGTTTCGATTGTAGTACTTAGAGTGGTAGTACTTGTCGTTGGTTCTTCCAAAAATTTATTACGAGTAGTGATGGCATTGACTTGTTCGAAAATTTCATTATTAGGATTAAAAGTTTGTTCCATGTGTTGCCCTTTTTGCTGAGCTTGGGAGGGAAACTTTCTGCATTTTTGAAATATGACTTTTCATTTCCTTGCTTTCTTCCACCACTTGAGTGAAAAGTGATTTAAACTTCTAGTTTGTCTTGCTCTGTGCCACCATAAAAGCTTATAAAGTGTACTCAAGAGAACTCCTTGGTGGTTGAGCATTGTATTAAGGAGCAGAGTAAGGCATTGGTGGTTGCGGTTGCTGCTCATTTCTTCATTATCCTCCCGATTGTTGTGTTTGGTTAGGATCTCTTCAACTGAAATTTGGATGGTTTCTCCAGCTAGGAATGTATATATTAGAGAAGGGTTTATATACTCCTAAAGAATTGCATTCCTCGTAAACTTCTCTCATCTCACTATAAGCAACACAATCCTTAAGTAGATGTTCCACCCTTCCACAAACAAAACATGGATCTTGTGATTCTACCCTTGTGACCATGTGAATTTCTCTACTTTCCTTACTTTTGAGGGCCTCGACTTGTTTTGTCAACGACTCGATTTGAGCTTTGAGGCTATCGTCTTCCCTTAGTTGATAGATTACGGAAGATCAAGATCGACTTGTGAAATTAATAGAACTAGGTCCAGTCCATGTGTGGGCTTTTTTGGCTAACTCATTGAGATACTCAAAAGCTTCTTCAAGTTCCTTCTGGAAAAATTCCCCATTGCACATCATTTCAACAAATTGGCGCTCATGGATGGTACATCCTTCATATAAATAACTCAGAAGGCTCCAACACTCGTAACCATGATGGGGACATTGCCTTAACAAATCTTTAAACCATTTCCAGACTTGATACAAAGTTTCACTGTCTTTTTGAGTGAAGGTTGAGATTTGTCGTTTAAGACTATTAGTCTTATGGTGAGGGAAATATTTATTGAAAAATCCAGTACTCATTTCTTCCCATGTACCGATCGACCTAGGTTGCATAGAATACGGCTAGCCTTTTGCCTTATCCTTCAAGGAAAAGGGAGAAAATTTAAGCCGAACCGAATCTGCGGTTTCAGCTTGGTTGTGAAAGGAGGCCATTACCTCTTCGAATTCCCGAATATGCGAATAATGATTCTCACTTTCTAAACCGTGAAAGGTTGGTAAAAGTTGAATCATGCCCGACTTGAATTCTAAGTTTGGCAAATTTGGGGGAATGATGCATGAAGGTGTGGCTGTACGTATTGGATGAAGATAATCGCTCAACGACCTCTGTTGGACTTCTCCCTCTTCTGCCATTTCGAATGGATTTCTATTAGCTACTAAGTTTGGAGAAGAAAGAACCCTAGAAGTATGAGAAGAAGCATCACTAGGGTTATCTGATTTATTTGGAAATCTACCTAGTTCGTCTCTATAACGATTCATGCACCTAACGTAATTGAAAAGTTATAACGGTCCCACTTAATACCCAAAATTTCCTAGACATTACTCCCCGAGGTTCCTCGGAAAGCATGGACGAGTCACAATTATAAACTTGTACCAATCTTCCTTAAGCATATGCTTTTTTGACAGAACATTATTGATTTATATCAATCACAATTTTTTAATTTTTTTTAATTGTAATGAAAATTATTTGCTAGAAATTAAAAACTAAGTTAATTCTATTCTAATAGCGAGATAAATTATGAGACCTAGATTATTAACTAAATGAGAAGCTTTAAAAAAATTGTAACCTCAATAAACTAAAGCAAAAGAAATAACTGATGCAAATAAAATACAAGGAATAACGGAAAAAGAAATCACTACAATTCAAATCTAGTAGGAAAAAAATTAATGCTAAAAATAATGAAACTTCTAAAAATTAAAAAAATTTAATAAAAGCAGATGTTTTAAAAAAAATCAAAGCAGATTTAAAAAAATTAAGACATTTTTTTTGAGAAAAACTAATTTTTTTTTACTAAAATTTATATCTAGAAATAATAAGATAACTAAGAAAACTACTTACCTCTTGAGCAAACTTATCTTCTACCAATTTTGTTTTCTTGAAAAGTACCTCCCCAGTAACGGCGCCAAAATTTGATCACGCCCAAACTTATCGAGACAAAGCAATCAGTGTAGTGTAGATTGGGTGGTTGTATCCACGAGGAAGTAACTATAATTAAATAAACAAAGATGTTAGACAAATGATTTTAGAGATAAATAAAGTAAATAAAAGAGAATGAAATTTAATTATGATGTTGAAAATGATTTTTTGAGAAGATATGTTAAAAGTATGAAAATTTGATTTGATAAAAAGTCAATAAAAAAAAGTTGTAAGGGGACGAGAATCCATTATATGTTTCGTTTTCCTATTTGGATTTTGATTCACAAAGTTACTCAATTGAAAATTTCACATCCCAAATAATTAATTGAAAAATAAAGATTTAAGAACATAATTAAAGAAAAAGATAATGTATTTGAGTAAATCAATTTCTTACATTTAGCACTTGTGAAAATGAGATCATCTTACAAGAAATCTAAAAATGACAATATAACTTAGGTAGTATTGCAATAAAAGACTACTTATAAAATAAACACAATTTTATCAATATAATTATATCATGCAAAATTCCACAAAAAGAGCTAGACTAAGTTTATATGAAATTGACAAAACAATTACATTATAAACTTGAAGAACATTAAGAATCAAATCCAAATAAGAAACTACACATATAATTTCTTCTCTAACCTTACCAAATGAATTTAGCCAAGCTTGCTAAACATTTCCACAAATTCTAAAAAGAAAGTATGAGAAAAATAAGAACAAGAAAAAGAAGAAGATATATTAAATTTCACTATAAGTTTATCAAAGAAAAACTACATTCATAACATACGTCAAGACCCCCAATTTATAGCGTTTTTCGGTCGCGAAAATAAAACAAAATAAAAATAATTAAACATAGTTAAAAAATGTTACAGTGAAGTAAAGACAATTAAAATGACTTAATTTGAAGAGTTAACACCAAATACCTCTACAAACGTACCTTAAGCTAGTTAATCAAAAGAAACCAAAAGGAAGCCACGTGTCATTGTTTAATTCACCAACGGAGAGCTTTGGAGAGGTAGGGGACACGTGGTGACAAGAGAGCGCTTCAGGTGGAACAAACCTTAGGTTTGGGAGACGAGAAAGTAATGGTTTGATGATGTGTCAGAATCTGATTGGTCAACACTAAAGCAAGGGGGACCCATTGGAAGAGAAAGTGGAAGGGGCGGCTTGCTGCTCGGCTTGGCTCCATCGAATGCTTGAGAGCGCAACATGTGGTGGAGAAAGCAATTTTTGGCTCGGCTCGGATTGGTCTTGGGTTTTGACTTGCACTCTTCATTTGGGCTTCTACTCTTGGGCTATTCTCATAAATTTCCATCTCTTTCCTTTGCAATTTTGACCTAATTGTTTATTTTGCCTGAAAAATAATTTAAACTAAATTAAAATTTAATATTTTCAAATCACAATATTTTTATATTAATTACATAAAAATATTTAATTAAAACCTAATTTAGTTTGGCCATTATTAACATATAAGTGTGTTTTTAAGCACTTATCACAACCCCCAACCAACTATTTCTAGACCCTAGTACTTCAAGCGTAAACAAGAAACAAACCATGAAAAATCAAATTGGAATGAAGTTGTCTCAAGATTATCTAAGTATTTCAAACAAACATTCAATCAAAGATCGTAACCGCTATCTAAATTATTTGAACCATAACTCCCAAAATTTTGTGTGTGTGCATTAAGCCAGAGTCAACTTACCATAGGCCACAAATACATATCACCTTGAAAACTAACCATGTAAAAGCCTCAACTCCATATTCTCATGGGTAAATATTTCAATTTAATTCTGGGTAAGGATATTCACTCATGGGGTTGGAAAGAAAAGTAAACACTCAATTTGGATATACAATATTTAGGACAAGAAAATAAACGAACATTGATCAAAAGATAGGAGTTTTTGGTATTTTTATTGTGTTTATGAAAAATAGAGTCGTGTATCGGAATTTCAAATGGTCAATTTTGAAATAAACAAAGGATAATAGAGCCAAAAAAATAAAAGATCAAAAGAACATTGTTTTCTTAGAATAATGGAAGACTTTATTGAACTTGATTTCTTCTTTCTTTCTTCTTTCTTTTTCTTCTTCTTTCTTTTTAAACTAATTTTCTCTCTATTTTTTTTCCTTTTTTTGACTAAATAACTCACTTTACAAGAGGTTCAAATAATTCTTCCAATTTTGACAAAAATCATCCCTAAACATGACAACTAACATTCTACAAACTATGAATAGTGTATAAAATAGCAAGTTAACCAATTCAATTGATCAATGAAAGTTCGTAAGTTTTTTTCACAATTTTTCCACTCATTCGCAAAATGTATGTGATTTTGAGACAATTGATGCACTTAAACACAGAAAATTCCTTGGTTATATGCATTGAACATTTATCTTACCAAATGCTTAAAATATGCACATCAAGATCTTAGGAGTCGTTCTTTAGTAACATGATAGTAGATGTGACTAAAATCAAATACTTTAAAGATCATAACTAGAAAATAATGCAAAATTTTCAATCAAACTGATTCAAACATGTATTGTAAACTAGCCTACACAAAAATTATGACAAACAGACAATAAAAGATATTTTTTTTAAACATGAATGTTCATGAAGAATAAAACACCACCACCCCCAACCAAAATCAGACAGTGTCCTCAATGTCTAAAGATAAATACAGTGCGAAGAAGACAAGGAAAGAGAACACTTGGATGATAAACATGATGAGTATATCTGCGTGAACTGTCATGAGTCTCCAAAACAAACAACATAAAAACCCACCAAACTAAAAAAAACTCAATAACAACAGAATAATAATAATAATGATGAAAAAACAAAGTAAACCACTCAAAATTGATAACCCGGGTAAATGAGAAAAATCTCTTTAACATGGCTCACTCTTTCAATGTAACGCTTCAATATCTGGCCATCGACTCTAAATACTCTCCCATCATTCGGGTCCTCAACCTTGACAGAACCATTGGGAAAGACTTGATTTACTGTACATGGGCCAATCCACCTCGACCTTAACTCACCTAGATGGAGATGCAGACGAGAATCATATAGATGCTCTTTTGATTTATCTCAAAATGTTTTCGCAGGATCTATTTATCATGAGCTGTTTTCATCTTTTCTTTGTAGATCCTGGAGTTTTCGTATGCATTTCTCAACTCCTTAATTTCTGGAAACTGGAGTTTGCGTTTGATACCTGCAGCACTCAGATCAAAATTTAGAGCTTTGATAGCCCAATAAGCCTTATGTTCAAGTTCTACATGTAAATGATAGGCGTTTCCAAAAATAAGCCTGTAGAGAGACATCCAAGAGGGGATTTGTAGGCAGTACGACATGCCCAAAGTGCGTCTATAAGATGTGAAGACCAATCTTTACGGTCGGGTCTTACGGTCTTTTTGAAAATTTTTGTTTTATCTCCCTATTGACCAATTCAGCTTGACAATTTGTCTGAGGATGATAAGCATTGGAAACCTTATGAATCACACCATATTTATGCATGAGAGCCTCAAAAGATCAGCTAGTGGTGTATCAAACCTGCGACAACACATTTTCCTTTAAGAACTTTACTATTGTTGCATTTTCATTGGTTCGACATGGTACAACTTCAACCCACTTGGAAACATAATCTATTGCCATGAGAATATAAACGTAACAAAATAAGGTGGAAAGGGTCCTATAAAATATATTCCCCAACACATGAATGACAAAACTCATTAGTATCTTTGAACAAAATGGGCCAATAAAGTCCACACTGCAAGATTTTAACAACAGTCTTCTTTACAGAGAAATAACCACTGCATGCATCGTTATGAAAAAAGGTCATAACACTAGACACTTCATCATCAAGGATACATCTCCTCACTATCTGACCATGGTAGTGTTTAAACAAATATAGATCATCCCAATAAAAATTTGGCACCTCAACCAGAAACTTGCGCTTAGCTTGTGAACTCCACTCAGAAGGTAGTTCATTTGTCACTAAGTAGTTTACAATATGTGCATACCGTAACTTACTAGCAACAAAATGTTTTTCGTTGGGAAAATCATCACAGAGAGGTGGGCCAACAGAAGAGTAACTGAATTCGAGTCGGGATAAGTGATCAACAACAACATTTTCAACACCTTTTTTATCCTTCATAGTCACATCAAATTCCTGCGAGAGACGGATACTTAAGGGTGTTGAAATATAGTAAGGAGATACTTAAGGGCAGAGTGATGTGTAAATATAGTAATGGGTGAATGAATCAAGTATGCACATAACTTGTCAAGGGCGAGCACCACAGCAAGCAATTTCTTCTCAATGGTTGTGTAATTCATTTGATCACTATTCAGAGTTCGACTTGCATAATAGATAACAATGGGCTTCCCCTCCCTTCGCTAATCTAAAACAGCTTCAACCAAAATTGCTAGCATCACACATGATTTCGAATGGTAAACTCCAATCTAGGGGCTGAATGATAGGAGCATAAGTTAATTTCACTATAAATGTTCGAAAGGCATCCTCACACTTAGGTGTCCATTGAAAAAAAAAACATCTTTGTCTAAGATGTTATGTAAGGGACGAGAAATCATTGAAAATTTTTGTATGAACCTCTTATAAAAACTAGAATGACCCAAGAATGATCTTACATCTTTGACGGTTTTGGGAGTGGGCAAATTGGAGATGAGATACTTCTTGGATTGATCAACCTCATTCCTTATCAGAAATAATATGGCTCAAGACTACGCCTGACGATACCATGAAATGACACCTCAAAAGAATCGCCAAAGATAGTTAAATAATCTATAAAAACTTCCTTACATTTTTCAATTATGTCACTAAAAATGCTCATCATGCATCTCTGGAAGGTAGCTGGTGCATTCCACAACCCAAATGGCATACGCCGAAAAGCAAATGTACCAAAAGGACATGTAAATGTGGTCTTATCTTGATCTTCCAATGCAATCTCGATCTAATAATAACCTGAGTAGGCATCAAGAAAGCAATAATAAGGATGACCAGCCACACGTTTAAGGATTTGATCGATGAATGGAAGAGGAAAATGATATTTGCGCATAGCAGCTTTTAACTTCTGGTAGTTAATGCATATGCGCCAAGCGTTGAACTTCTGGGTTGTCTTACTTTGTGCCTCCATAAAAGCTTATAAAGTGTTCTTAAGAGAACTCCGTGGTGATTGAGCATTGTATTGAGGAGCAAAGTAAGGTATTGGTGGTTGCGGTTGTTGCTCATTTCTATATTATCCTCCCGATTGTTATGTTTGGTTAGGATCTCTCCAACGTAAACTTGGGTGGTGTCTCTAGCTAGGATTGTATGTGTTAGAGAAGGGTTTATATGCTCCTAAAGGATTGCGTTGTTCCTCATAAACTCCTCTCATCTCACTGTAAACAACACAATCCTTAGCTAGATATTCCACCCCTCCACAAACTAAAATAGCTGTTGTGATTCTGCCCTTGCACCATGTGAATTCTTCTACTTTCCTTAGTTTTGAGGGCCTTAACTTGTTTTGTCAAAGACTCGATTTGAGCTTTGAGGCTATCCTCTTCCCTTAGTTGGTAGATTCCTGAAGATCTAGATTGAATTGTACTATTAGTAGAATTAGATCCAGTCCATATGTGGGCTTTTTATGCTGACTCGTTTAGATAATCAAAAGCTTCTTCAAGTTCCTTCTGGAAAAATTCCCCATTGCATATCATTTCAACAAATTGGCGCTCACAGATGATAAGTCCTTCATAAAAATAACTCACAAGGTGTCAACTCCCGTAACCATGATCTAGACATTGATTTAACAAATTTTTGAACCGTTCCTAGAGTTGATACAATGTTTCACTATATTTTTTAGTGAAGGTTGAATTTTTCGTTTAAAACTATTATTCTTATGGTGAGGAAAATATTTATTGAGAAATGCAGTTGTTATTTCATCCCATGTACCGAATGACCTAGGTCGCATAGAATGCAATCAACGTTTTACCTTATCCTTCATGGAAAAGGGAAAAAATCTAAGCCGCACAGAATCTACGATTCCAGCTTGGTTGTGAAAAGTGGCCCCACGTCTTCAAATTCCCGAATATAAACGTAAGGATTCTCGCTTTCTAAACCGTGAAAGGTTGATAGAAGTTGAATCTTGCCCGACTTGAAATATAAGTTTGGTAAATTTGGCGGATACATAATGCATGAAGGTGTGGTCGTATGTGTTAGATGAAGATAATCGTTCAACGACCTCTGTTGGACTTCTCTCTCTTCCGCCATATTGAATGGATTTCTATTAGTTAACAAGTTTGGAGAAGAATGAACACTTGGAGTTTGGGAAGAACCATCACTAGGGTTATCTGATCTCTTTGCAAATCTACCTAGTTCGTATTTATAACGATTCATGCACCTAACTTAATTTTTTTTATTAATGCGAGAAATATACACCAATAATGTTCTTAGGTTGAAATAGAAAGGTTATAACAGTCCCACTTAAAACTCAAACTTTCCTAGACATAACTCCCCGAGGTTCTCAAGAAAGTAAGGAGGGGTCACAATTATAAACTTGTACCAATCTTCCTTAAGCATAAGCTTTTTTGACAGAACGATAATTATTTATATCAATCACAATTTTTGTTTAAAATTTATTTTAATTTTAATGAAAATTATTTGCTAGAAATTAAAAACTAAGTTAATTCTATTCTAATAGTAACACAAATTATGAGACCTAAATTATTAGCTATATGAGAATCTTTAGAAAAATTGTAACCTAAATAAATAAAACCAAAAGAAATAACTAATGAAATTACAGACAAGGAATAACGGACAAAGAAACAGCTACAATTCAAAGCTAGTACGAAAAAAATTAATGCTAAAAATAATGAAACTTTTAAAAAATTTAAAAAAATAAAAATTAAAGCAGAATTAAAAAAAATTAAGACATTTTTTGAGAAAAACTTAAAAAAAAACTTTACTAAAAGTTATATCAACAAATAAAAAGATAACTAAAAAAATTATTTACCTCTTGAGCCAACTTATCTTCTACCAATTTTTTTACTTGAAAAGTACCTCCCCGGCAACGGTGTCAAAATTTGATTATGCCCAAACTTGTCGAGACAAAGCGATCGATGTAGTGTAGATTGGACAGTCATATCCACGATGAGGTAACTAAAAAAATAAACAAAGATGTTAGAGAAGTGATTTTAGAGATAAATAAAGTAAATAAAAGAGAATCAAATTTTAATTTTGATGTTGAAAATGATGTTTAGAAGGTACATTAAAATACGTAAATTAGATTTGATAAAAGGTCAATAATAAAAAGTGATAAAGTGACGAGAATCCATTACATGTTTCGTTTACTTATTTGGATTTTGATTCACAAAATTACTCAATCGAAAAGTTCACATCCCAAATAATCAATCGGATAATAAAGAGTTAAACAACATAATTAAAGAAAAAGATAATGTATTTGAGTAAATCAATTTCTTACATTTAGCACTTGTGAAAATGAGATCATCTTATAAAAAATCTAAAAATGACAATATAATTTAGGTGATATTGCAATAAAAGGCTACTTATAAAATAAACACAATTTTATCAATATAATTATATCATGCAAAATTCCGCACAAAAAGAGCCTAACTATGTTTATATGAAATTGACAACACAATTACATTAACAAATGATTTGAAGAAAAAGATAGAAGAAATATGATATACTCAAATTTATAAACTTGAAGAACATTAAAGAATCAAAATCCAATAAGAAACTGGACATATAATTTCATCTCTAACCTTACCAAATGAATTTAGCCTATCTTGCTAAACATTTCTCACAAATTCTAAAAAGAAAGTATGAGAAAAATAAGAAGAAGAAAAAGAAGAAGATAGACTAAATTTCATTATAATTTTATTAAAGAAAAACTTCATTCATAACATAAGCAAGACCCCCAATTTATAGTGTTTTTGGGTTGTCAAAATATAATAAAAGAAAAATAGTTAAAAACACTAAAATGAAGTAAAGACAATTAAAATGACTTAATTTGGAGAGTTACACATCAAATACCTCTCCAAATGCACCCTAAGCTAATTAATCAAAAGAAACCAAAAGGGAGCCACATTTCATTGTTTAATTCACCAAAAAAGAGCTTTGGAGACGTAGAGGGACACATGGCAGCAAGAGAGTGCTTCGGGAGGAGCCTACTTCAGGTCTGAAGACAAGAAAGTAATGGTCTGATGATATGTCAGAATCTGATTGGCTAACACTAAAGCAAGTGGAAAGGGCGACTTGTTGCTCGGCTTGGCTCCTCTGGATGTTTGTGAGCGCAAGACGTGGTGGAGAAAGGAATTGGCATCTCGGCTCGGCTTGGGCTTGGGTTTTGACTTGGACTTTTCATTTGGGCTCCTTCTATTGGGCTATTCTCATGAATTTCCATCTCTTTCCTTTCCAATCTTAACCCAATTGTTTATTTTTCTTGCAAAACAATTTAAACTAAATTAAAATTAAATATTTTCAAACCAAAATACTTTTATATTAAATACATGAAAACATTTAATTAAAATCTAATTTAATTTGGCAATTATTAACATATTAAATGTATTTTCAAGCACTTATCAGTAACCGTCAAACTGATCTAACGACTCTCATTCGATCATAGTCCTTGATTAATTCTTCGGTCAAGATTTTATCACGTTTAAGATAGGATTTTGATTGTTCACTCACGCCACTTTTTTTTTCTTAAAATCAAAATTTATCAAATTTCACTTATTTATAATTATGTTATTCTCTTCATCTCCTCAATTTCGCTAACGTTAGTTTTTAAAATCAACATTTAGCATTTTTACTCATTTACAATCACGTCATTGCCCAATTTCTAGTAGGCCATTTTTATTCTTAAATCAATATTCACCGATTTCACTTATTTTCTCTTCACCAACATGTGAACTCCTATCTCTTTTGTTATTTGTTTTATTGTAGATATTATAAATTTTTATATCATTTAGATCAAATTGAAGAATATTTAATACTTGATTGCAAGTTATATTACAAAATTTAGTTTTGTAGTGAAATGTTGTCAAAATTTGAGTGAAAAAAAACTGGGGAAAAATATTGATGGCAATTTGGTAAATAAAACTAAAAGGCATATACAGTGAAAGAGTTAATTGTAAATAAGTGAAATTGTTAAATCTTGATTTTAGAAAAAAAGGGCATGAAAGAAATTGGGAAAATGACATGATTATAAATATGTAAATATGCTAAATTTGATTTTAGAAAAAATGTCCTAAGAGAAAAATTAAGGAGTGGAAGAGAAAATGACCTGATAAATTTTGATTCTAACAGAAAAATTGGCATGAGAAATAAGTTGTAGAGATGAAGGAAAAAAAGAAAGAAGTTAAGGAGATATATGGTTTGATGGTAAACTTGCAAATAAAACTAAAAGTCATACCCTAATTTTTTATCCAATTGGACAACTTTAATGCAAAGAAAAAAGATGACACATATCACTGTTATAGAGTGAGATTGTCTAAATGACTGTATAAATGAGTGTTGCTAGTATCTATTTAAAATTAATATTTATATTAAAATAAATACATTATCGTTGAAAATAATTATAAAATAAATTAAAAGTAAAATAGTAGTAATATTAAATATATTAGCTCGTAATATTTTATTGAAATTGTACTATATAGTATTACTATTTGTATAACATTGAGCATGAATACTCAACAATTTGTCATATTTTATGATATTAAGAATAAGAAAATATTTCTCCCAGTTCAGCTATATAAATTTTAATGTTTCTATAATATATATTATATAATATTTAATTTTATAAATTTTTAATGAATAAATTACTATTATCTTAAAATAATCTCAAAATTTATAAAAATTCTTCATCATAAATGTTTACAGTTCTAAATGCATATATTAATAAATACTTAAATTTAAAAATTACTATTAATAAATTATTATTGAATAGAAATTAACATTTCATTTTATGAATTATATTAAATAAGAAAAGATGTGAAAACCATAAATTGTACAATATTTTAAATAGACTTGGAGTGTAAGAAGGAGAACCAAAAGTTTCTATCCTTTAAGAATTTTTTAATATAATATAGATAAGATTATAGGGTTTTCAAAAAATTGACCTTTAAAACCACCTTGAAAAAAATGAAACGTTCTTGAACTTTTCATAATCTTATAGATATTGGACAAATAATAGATTTCAGATTCATCCATTTATTCATATATAGTCGCAAAACACTTAATTTTAAAGTTGAACTTCCTTTGTAATGCAGATATCATGCGGATATCTGGAAAAGTTCCCTTGGAAGACATATCTCATCCAAAAGAGTTAAAGCCTTATCATCAACATCTCCACAATGGCAATAACTAGACAGAAAAACTGTGTATGTCACCATATTAGTAGGGGTTTTGATACTAATAATGTGGTTTTAAAAATAAATTCTATAAATATAGTAGTTTTGAAAAATATTCCAAAACTATAGCAGTATTGACAAGGTAGGAAATCATCTTTACAAAATAGGATTATTACATGGACACAATCATCTTTGCAAAAGACAAATTTGAAAGGGATAACGGGGTAGTGCAAGTGTTGGTGGATATCGTATTTTGTGAAAACGATTTCTTTAGTTATTGACAATTGCCTTTTGCGAAGATGATTTCCTTTGCTTCACCTAATTCAAACCTGCATAACTATATAATCAACTTGCAGAAGAACATTTTATATCTTATATCCAAAAAACATAAATAATAAGCAGCTTGTATTTTTAACAAATAAGATTACATAAAGAGTAAACTATGATTAAAAAGACCATTAAAAATACAATATGACTGAAAACCCATTAGAGATCCAATATAGTTAGAAAGATCATTACAAATATATGAAACACTATTCTAAACTGTTTGTCCCACATTACTAAGACTAAGACATCTTACATATGTCATTTGTAATTGTATTATTTGTGATGAACCTTATTCATTAGCACATTCTTCATCATTTACACATTCAGTAGCCACAAAAGGCCTGTCTTCCAAAATAGGCACATCTTCCACAACAGACACGTCTTTCAAGTTTCAGGCACGCCTCCTACCTCCTTCTCTGAGAGCTACACACCTCGTCTTCTACATCATTAGGGCTGATGACATGAACCAAGTTGAGTCATCGACTCATCTCCAAATGTATAAAAGACTGACGGCATGTCTGGCTTTTGTTTAGACATGTATGGTTCATGTTTTGGCATATATGGTTCTTGCTGATTTCTCTAAGATGAAGTATGCATTGAATGTCTTCTAGAAAATAGAGCTTGATAATCCTCATTTGCTTGTCTTATTGCATGTAGTATTGTCTCACGAACATTACGTATCCGAGGCATTATCCAAGATTGCTCAACATCGTCTAGTGTCAAGTTGTTGACCTTTTTCAAGATGTTTATCTGCATGGATAAAAAAATACAATAAGTTTTTTTTTAAATAACCCTAACCCCATTAGTTGTATAAATTATTAATGTCTTATAGAAAATAGAGCTTAATAATCCTCATTCGCTTGTCTTATTGCATGTAGTGTTGTCTCACGAACATTACATATTCGAGGAATTATCCAAGATTGCTCAGTATCGTCTAGTGTCAAGTTGTTGACGTTGTTCAAGATGTCTATCTACATGGATAAAAAAACACAATAAGTTTTTTTAAATAACCCTAACCCCACTAGTTGTATTAATTATTAAGAAATAACATTAAGTAATATAAGGCTCCATGTTGAGTTACATATCATTGTGTGATTCTCTGCTACCATTATATGTATGAGTTATTATATCTATCTTCATCCACCTCCCTCTCAGTAATGTGTACTATACGCTCAACCCATCTATGGATGTATGGATGATTATGGACGCCCTAATGTAATTCATTTGTCCACCTCAATTCAATGTCATGAAACTATCTTTCGGTATCGCATGGCTTGGGACCATATCAAATAAAACCAAATTGTCTTAAAACACGATTGGGATGATGCCATTCAACTATACGAAAGTAAATGAGGGGAGAGACAGTTCACCATATGTCTTTGTCTATAATGCAATATTCAGGAAGTGTGTGGATGATATTGTTGTAAGGTTGCCATACCTATAAAAAGCATATTATAAATAATTCGACAAAATCTAAGAACTACATACACATAATATGTAAGAGTGTTACCTGATCTGGAGTTTATTTATCTAACATAAATCTATAAACTTCTAGAACATGTGTAAAGGTCCCTACGAGACTAAAAACATATCTCCATCTACAAGAGAAAATGCAAAATTACATGGATATCAATAACTTACGAATTAAACAACCTAAAGATTTAACTTAACGTATACCTAATGGAGGAGGAGCGACGGAAGTCCATCTTCCCCGATATTATCATGTCTTGCTCGTTGCAACTCTAATGGTGCTAATGTTTTAGACATATAATTGTAGTAATACTAGTGGGCCAGTAATATCATAAGCAACCTAATGGATTACTCTACATCTCCCTATACAACCATGCTAGACATGCACTACCCCAACTGTATTGATAGCCTCACTAAAGGCTTTCAGTAGAGGCAAGAACATTATGTGCGATTTAGTGTTTCAATATCATAAAAGAGTACCTCCAATAAGTTGCATAATATAAGCATGGGCATAACGCTACACATAAAGCTCATCGTCATTGTCACCTAATGGGGGAAAATGTGTAGTCAAACATGACATATTTAAACACGATCTCTGTAAATCAAGTTGGCCTAGCCAAAAAACCTAACAAATCCTCACATATTTTGGTCAATCTAGATGTGTAGTACATGTGACTGCCATCCCATTTACTAGGAGTCCGAATTGAGTTTGCACACTGTATAGAGTAATGGAAGATTATGTTGGAGGTGATGCCCTCAAAGCATGTGTATTGACATTTTGTATAAAATTTGATAAGGATTACATTTTTCTTATAATTGTTCTTTTAAATTATTGTTAAATAATTTACATAAATATCTAAAATTTCATATTTAATAATGAGATTATTATCTTGTATTAGTACAAGATGATTAAGATCATAGATAATAAATAAAATTGTCAGCCACATATTAAAATATAAAATCTTTAATGAATGGTTGCTAGCACGGTTCACTAAGAATTATGAATACATGTGATCCAGATCCGGATCATTGATGAGGATAGACATCTTAGTGAATCTACTTTATATAATGAGTTTATATATGACTCGACTGATGTGAATTAATATCTTTATCAACATGTCGTTTATGATAAAGATTTAATACACATCAATTCAATGTCATATGTAGATAATTTTGAATCTTGAATAGTCATGAACACATTTTTATGTCTATGAAATCTTTTGATTCACTCGTTAATGTTTATATGAAGAACACACTAGTGACTTTTATTTTGGAGATTTAGTGATATGGATGGCTGAGAACAAGATATTACAAGATTTGGAATCCAAACTTTCCTAACGGATCGTATATTGGTTCTCTTAAGTGTTAATTTTGGAACTGAATGCTTATTGTCTCCAATTTATAATAAAATTTTAAATTAGCCATTCACTAGTAGATTAATGTTACTTAAGGATTAAAAGGTAATTAGAAGTATAAAACGATAATTTTGACTAGTTGTAATTTATGAACCAATAATTGGAGGATAAGACTACGTTAAATGATTATATCAGTAGACTACATGAGAATACTCTGTAAATATAATTTGTAATCTCTAAGAGTGCAATTCTATATTTATAGTGAAGTAATAATGTAATTAATAAATAAGATTATTTAATTAAAGAGTTTAATTGATAATCTGATTTATTGAAACTTAGAATTATAAATTCATGGTCCCCAAGTCACCTTTATATTATGCAGTCTAGGGTGTGAATATTTCAGGACATGAGAAAATGACTTACTTGCAAATGAATTTTTATTTTGGGACAAATACATAATTATGAAACTATTATGTGTGATTAATTAGTTCAATTATTTATATATATATATATATATATATATATATA